>JAXIVJ010006219.1:0-35000 GCA_036785665.1 Chirona hameri
TAAGATACACTATTCCGGGCCTATAGGCCAGGCGGGTGCACTAGGGGCCCGTGCACCCTCCGGGGATCTCATGTAAACCTTAACCTCAGTCGGAGCCGGAAACGCCTCAATATATCCGGCTCCGCATCCCTGGTGAAAACCATGGCAACAGTCGGAAAGTGTGTAGGTTCTCACTTCTTGACGGAAGGTCGCGCGGAGTGACAATCTCACGAGCACTAACTTCTTTAAGATCGCATGCGTGGAAGCTTGCTACATGTCTTGCGATGCGTAACTTTTAATTATATTCTTCGTTTTAGCAATTTAGCTATGAAACATCACAGAAATAACATTTTGATAACTGATGTTGGATTATGAAAGTTCGTCTGATTGGCATAATTAAAAACAGCTTCCTACCTTCAAACTAGAAATCACCTAATAATATTTACAAAACATCCGGCTACCGTCTTTGCTTTCATTCTCTGATGATGTCCGATCTTGCGCGCCATCAAGCCGAGCAGCTCTGCAGCTAAGCCGCTGAAACTGACGACCTGTCAGACCTGTCAACATGCGGATCACGAACTCGAGGCGCCAAATCAAGCCACCAGCAAAGATCATCCCGAAAATGAAGTGCAATGGACAGTGTGTCTAGTTTCATGGACTCATGGTATCAGCGCGATCCCGTGGGATAGTGGATACACTTCTGTCCGGTGTGCGCTAGGCGATCGTTTGTTTTCATTGTGTGCTAGGGCCTATGAGTCGGGAAGCTCGTGATCAAGAGCAACCCTTTACCTACAAAGGGATGAACAACTGGAGAAAGAACTACAGAAGTGCAAGGACCATGATACTCCCAGTGGACCATCACATCGCCAATCTGGCCAGCGTCGGACGGGCAACTATCGGATCACGTCCGATCACTGAGGTAATAGGGACGCTGTCAGTCGCCAACAAGAAAAAGGACCAGTCGTGCCCTAAAGAGCCATAATCACATCGGTGCAGATCCTCGCCCGGCAGGGTCTGGCGCTCCGCGGTCCCGACGCGGATGGTGCAACTTTCAAAGAGCTGCTTCGGTTGCGCGCCGAAGACTCTCCGCATCTACGTGAGGGTTGCAGCGGAGGAAAGCTTCTCCCACCAGGACATCCTAGATGAGATATATGCACTTATAAGGCCACGGTGTACCTCCGTGCAGTAGTCACTGAGGGCGCATGGGTCGAACCAGGACAGGCTTCTTTGCTGTCATCGTCCCGGGACGCAGGACCTGTAAGCGGAGCGGAGCAGGAAGCTATGTGCAATCCAGGTACGTCGACGGCGAGTTTCAGGTCATGAAGAGTTTGTCCGGAATTTTATTGAATGCTCCTGAATGCTCTACAACAGGGGCCAACTTGGCGCGAATGGCGGAAGATGGACTGTGCCGACTGAATCTGTCCACTGACAGGGCTGCGTGGTATGGCGTTCGATGGAGCAGCCACATATGAGCGGAGCATATGCGAGCGCAGGCCATTCTTGAGAATAAACAGCCGTCGGCCATGTTTGTACTCTGTGGCGCGCCTGCGCCAACCTGGTTGCCAAGAGAGCTGTGATTGTCTTCTGTCACACACAAAATGTCCTGGGCGTTGTCAACGAGCTCGGCGTCTTGTCACGAGTCAGGTAAGCTGCGTGAGGAAGTTCAGGACATCTGCTCGCAGTGTCGGAGGTAACGCACACCCAGGCTTCGCCCAACTCTGTCCGACTCACTGGACAGTTCGTCTTTGCGCTGTCCGTCCCGTACTCGATCAGTATGTGATCCATCAGCATTCTGGAGGACGTGGCGGAGGGGAAACAGCCATCTATCCAAGCGAGCGGGGGGTGGGGGGGGGGGGCCTTCTTGGCACAACTGTAACAAGGCTCAACACTTGTGGCGCTCCTGCTGGCGAGAAGTGTGATATCTCCCCTCGACCGGCTGACCGTAGTGTCACACAGGGCGCACACAGGTACCGTCTCAGCCATGCTTAAGTGTGACAGAATGACTGTGGAAGAAACTAAGGCTCTTCTGAAGAGCTGGAAGAGCCAGGAACAGGCTTCAGGACAGATAGTGATGTGACTGTGTGAAGCAGGCTGAAAAATATGAGTGTGAGAAAGTGGACAGTAGCCACGCTAAGAGACGACGCCCCGCTCGTCTGGATGACTATGTCCAAGGCGCTGGGACGAAAATCGCCACTCACCTGCCAGGAGACCTCGGCCGGCAAGACAGCGCGCGAGCATCTACGAAACGAGCATCTGTTGGTGCTTAACACGGCCATCCGTCCAACTCCAAGCGCTTTCACGCAAGAGGGCACAAGGCCAGGATTGGAGCAGCTACTCCTATCTGCTCCCCAGCAGATGCGGCTCGGCTTGTCGGCGAGAAAAAACACATGGGCTTCGGATCTTGACGCAGCATATATATCCTCAGCCTCAGTGCTTTTCGAGAAATGCACCCTAAAGTCCTGTCCGAGGCAGTGGAAATCGTCCAGGCTCTGGAGAACCAGCTCTGCTCAAGGTACCCGATGCTGTGAAGCTGATGAGTCTTCTCTCTGATTCTGACAGCCAGCTCTCCACGGCTGAGCCGCAGTTTCCGTAGCGCTGCGCCGTCCCAAGGACCCTGTGATGGTCCACGATGCTCCGGGGACGGCTGAGCGCAGTTTTAGTGCGCTGCGCCGTCCTCACGACCCTGTTGTGGTCCACGATGATCTCCGGGGACAGCTGAGGCGCAGATTTACGTGCGCGCGCCGTCGCAAGACCCTGTTTGGTCCACGATGATTCGGCGGCTGAGCGCAGTTTAGTGAGTGCGCTGCGCCGCTCAAGGACCTGGTTGCCGGTCCACAGATGACCCGGCGACGGCTGAACGCTGCAGCCCTCTGCCATATCCACCTCTACGCGCGGGTCCCAGGTGGATCCTGCCCGCGTCGCTGCAGGTTTGGCGGCTGAACTCCGACGCGAGAGGGTGTCGGCACCGTGTCTTAAACTGTCCAACCTGCTCACTGCACCAGACTTGCCCGCGCTGCTGCTAGGTGTTTGTGCGGCTGAACTCCGAGACGCGAGATGGGTGTTCGCACGGCGAGAGGGTGTTCGGCACCGTGTCCTAAAACTGTCCAACACAAGCTCACTGCGCGCAGACTGCGGTGTACTGCCGCGACGGTCCGTCACGATTCAAACCGTATAACGTGACGACAGGTCGTTCTCTGGAAAGCGTCAGATGTCCAATTCATATGCACCTCACAATTTCATGTTGTTCTGACTTTTGAGTGATTGTACTGTGATTGTATGAGTATGTGCGATTGATGACAATGAGTTGACTTATGCATTAGCGAGGCTGTGATCCATTGACTAGTCGGTGATCCCCCTCTTTATGTGAGATACGCGTAAGGCGTGAGTGTGCGGTGTGGTGTGTGCTGAGAGAAGCGATTGTGAAAATTGAGAAATATAAAATTGGTTACATTTTTATGTAAACTTTTTGGATTCGACGCATCCTGGTAAGCTAAGCGATGGAGCGAGTTGATTTCAAGGCTGCAGCGGTAGTGTAGATAAATCTTAATGTGGCATATGATTAATATCTGGAAGAAGGAAAAGTCATGAGTAAGAGTTCTGGTGATCCTCATTAAATAGTGAATGAAAATGAAGGAAGGAAATAGGATCGCTCTTTCTGAATGTGTGCGTCCATAATGTTGATTGTTGACAGGAAAATATGAAACTTAATGGCCCAGCCCCCCCCCCCCACTCAAATTTATGTGGCAACGCGCCTGGAGTAGTATCCAAGTTAAATGTCGAAAATCGTGACATTATTAGTCAGTCCACACCCGTCCGAAGCAACCCCACCCTCTGCCCAAACGTACCCCACGGGTGGGGTACATTCAGACATTTGACAATCATGTGTCGTTTACACTCCTTGCCGTCCTTTGCATTGAAAGATAACACTGATTGTATTGATAAATACCAAGGGCACATATCACCCAAACGTCAGCCATATTTGGAGTTCCTCAGGATGGGACAGTTCTCGAGCTATTGATGATGAACAATGCGATGAACCAAGTGTCCGAAGTCCGAACCATCCCACCATCCAGGGGTCCGAACGATTTAAAGGGGGGGGGGGGGGGGCGAAACCAAATATTTGTTGCCAATCTTCTCACTTTTAATCCTTGGTGAACCTTTTCGTTCTCAAATTTTCCTCATGGGGGGAAACCGAAACACGGTTCAAAAGCTCATCAAAAATCGCTTTGAAACTATTTCTACATTCTCTTGGTTCAAGGTCAATATTTGAGGTCACCAGAGGTCATGAAAGGTCAGATTTTCCAGTTTAGGGACATCGCTCCAGAAACCCAAAATATCCGGGAACTATGATAGTTAGCAACAAACCGAAAAAACAATCGAAAGCTCTTGAAATATTCATCATAAAGTGTCATCAAATGTTATCTCAGGTTAATAGTTTAGGCTCCAGAGGTCATTCACATGCCAAAAGGGCTATTTTTTAGCAAAACGTTCGAAATAACGTTTTACCTAATTATTTACCTACGGCAATTATTTTGACTACATCATGTCGACTCGTCAAAGCGCTTCGAATCACATTCATTTGGACCAGGTAGGTCAACTTATAAATTTGACATCAGGTCAAGGTCAAGTGGCGACCCGACCAAGTAGGTCATGTTGCATATTGGGGAGGCGTGTCTCGACGAGACAAACACATTGATGCTGGTTTCACTTCTTTATCTTCATTCTATCGATAGTTATTGACACACAAAGTGGTTGGTGACCTCAACTGACTCGGCTGACCCTGTAGGGGGTCACTGAACAAAAAATGAACCTGGCTCATAATATGGCCTATGGTAACATGATCCAGAAGGAATTGGACCGATATGCGTATCCTCGGAATAGAAACATTGTAATATTTCCCATTGACTTATAATGGGAGGTCACGAAATTGACCCGACCGGCGACTTTGTCACCGATATTCAAAATCTTAGATATTCGAATTGTAGATACCTATGACCTTATGAAATCCTGTAGTTTGAAACCGATCGGCCAAAACTGCGGCTGTGGTACGACCGCAAACTTATAGGGTGTGTCACGTGACCTGACCTGAGATGACCCGTGGTCAAGAATTGCACACAATGTGGGGTAATTGATGCCGGAACAGGTGTGCCAAAAACGGCGGCTGAAACCGCGGCGCTAAGCGCCGTTTTGAAACGGCAAAAACGGCGCGTCGCCTTTTTTCGCTATCGTCGAAAAACTTTAGGTGGTGGGGGGGGGGGGGGCGTCTAAACGCCCCGCCCACCGGCACGGTGCGGGCTAACATAAAAAGCAAAAAATATGAAAAAGTGGGGTCATGCCACCCTCCGTTTCCTACTATGAACCGTATGCCTTTGTAAACCCGCCTGTCGTCTGATACAATACTCGTACTGACGCCTGACGTTTTCTTTCTTTCTTGAAGAAGTCCACCAGTGGGGCTTCACCGACCGCTTCATCACCGTATTACGTAACCTACGATATTTACGATAACTCGTGCTTGCAATTGCCGCCCCGTCGGCAGAGACGGCAGACAGCTAGAGGGCCGCATGCCAGTTTGACCACATCCGTAACGTTGACGTAGGATAAACTTATAAACAAAAATGTAGCAGATGTTTATCGCAGTCAGTCACTGGCGGATCCAGGGGGGGGGGGGGGGTCGGCGGCAGGGGGCCCTCCCCATCCCAAGCTCGACAGGGGCGGCAATAGAAATAGCCCCCCCCCAAAACAAAAAAATCGATGAAACTGGCGATGAAAATGGATACTGCTGCGAAAAAATAACTTCCTGCGAGAAAAAAAAATATTGATTTTGCCTCGTTCGTGTTTGTATAGAATTGTTGTATGGAATCACTGGCGATCCAAAGGGGGCGGCAGGGGCCAAAGACATTCCAAGCTCAACAGGTGCGGCAATAGAAATTAGCCCCACCCAAAGTCCGCTGAAACTGGCGATGAAAATGGTACTGCCTGTTGAAAAAAAAATATATTTTTGCCTCATTCGTGTTTCCTATATTTGGTAGCATTTTGGTAGCAGTAGGATAGGGAAAGTAGCGCGGCTGACCGCTATTTTGGAGTGATTCACAACCAATGTAAGTTATAATTTTAGCACGCAGCGCGCGTCGCAGCCTTTGCTCTCCTGCTGCCTGCTGAGTGACAGAGGAGCACGTGAGTGAATTCCTTACATAGGTACCTATGTTGTGTGGAATACGTCTACTAGTATTAAGTAGGGGTAATTAGGTTCAGTTAAAACAAATCCAATTTTCTTCTTTTTATACCTGGGGCATTCCACGACAAATCGACAAAAATAAGCCCAAAATGACACCGTCATGTCACCGATTATGGCCAAAATTAGTTATATTGGTTAACCTGGGGCGCTAGTGAGCTGTGAAAGTTGTATTGCAATGCAAGCAGTGGTTCAGAGATATTGCCTCGGGCATTTTTTATAAGGTCACGGTGCAGGTCAATCTTTGTCAGCCCATTGGCGGAGAATTTATGAAGCAATACAGATGTATTATATGCCATTATAATGACAATTAGCTGTTTTATAACATGATGATGTTAATTTCTTCATTTTCGAAAAATTCATAGATGTAGAGGTTTTGCGAAAGTTGTATACAACTTTTTTGATACCTTTTCTCAAACATGTTCTAATTTTTCGCTATGCTTTTCTTACGTGTAGGGACGTGTCAATTAAGTGCACAAATAAAATTGAGGGATATTTTGCTCCAAATATCTCAAATTTTGTAATTTTACAATGTAAAAATGACAAAATTTGAGGACATTTGGAGACAAATATCCAAAAGCATGGGGGCCTTTTTTTTGGGGGGGGGGGGGGGGGGGGGGGGGGGTTAATGGGGGGGGGGGGGAATGGGGGGGGGGTAATTTGGACCACCCCTCGTATCTTCCGAACCAATAACAGCAGCGAGACGCGCAAGGCGGCTATCGAAAGCTATCATTGGGACGAATCTAAACGCATACCCGAAATTCGTAAAAAGAAGGGTCACATGTCAGGTCACGGTAGGTCAAATGTAAAAAATTGATGTGTTTTTTTTTTGGGGGGGGGGGCATACTTTCATCAAAAGCCTTATATTTGCAACTATTAGCGCACAAAGTGCTCTCAAGGGCATAATGCATCTCTCGCATAAGCAAAAGTGAAATTGTAATGAAAGGTCAAAGTCAAGGTCAGGTCACAAAAAGGTCACAGGTCAACGAAATCATGTGACACATGTTTTATGGATTATTTTACACATATAATTAGATAATAGCAGCCATTTTCACAATCTGACCCTGTATAATGTCCCTCGGGGTCAAGGTCAGGTCACATAAGGACCAAAATTTGAAATTGATTAATCTAAATAAAAAAGACATGTTTCTAGACCAGCTTTGTCTCAGAAATACAGCAGTCATTTGGCAGTCACAAAATTTGTCTGTATCTGGTCAATAAAAGGCAAAACTTAAAAAAATGATGTCATGAGTTACTTATACTTAGGAAGCCAGAGCCAAGAAGTCAGTCAAAAATAAAGATATTGCTTTGAAATTTGGTTTGGGTAACATCCATACTTGGTTCTCTAACATATCTTCCGTTTTTTAAATATCCCCCCCCAAATATTTTGTGGAAATTCTTCTGAAAAAAAACATTGATTTATTTTGGGGGTCAAAACCCTAAATTTCGACAATCCGAGATAGCCATTTGGAAGAGAATGTTATTTCTGTTCTTTTGACGTTTTTTATTTGCAATTTGCATCAAAACTATTTTCTACGATTTGTCGAACATTTATCGGTTTTTCACACAAAATGGCATGACAATGACGGTCACTAAAACGTCATTATCTCCCAAACTGTTTCAACAATTTTCAATCAAATTTTTACAGAAGACGTAGAATTGATGCAGCATAAGGTACCGAAAGTTTCACTTCGATATCATTCATAGTTTTTCAAGTTATTGAAGAAAAAAAATCCGGGAGGGGGTAAAATTGACCCCCATCGCTGCACAGGTTAAGTTAGTTGTACGGTTGCACTAGGTTTCGTGAACAGTATAAAACATAAGGAAACAAGGAAATTGAGTGCATTGCGATGATTAAAACCCACATATCAACATAGCTGATACCTACTTTGATTAGAATTAACAGCCAATATTGATTCATTGACACTAATCAACTAATCACAGATCACAAAGGCTTGATAAGGCACTGCATTTATATAACAAGCAAAATATGTATATTGATTTGGCATCAACTGCTGGATATCATCAATCATGAAGCATGCATAAATGCAATGTCATGTCCAAGCATGACACATTTTTAAGTATGTGGGTCAGTGTCAGAAAAGTGGGCCGTTTTTTCCATTTTTTCTGAACTTGGAAATTTTGTTCAGTGAAAACTTTGACTGTAAAAATTATTTGTTTTTAGTCTGCAGGTGAAAATGGCTGACAAGCATAACAAATAGACTGAGACTTGACTTTCAAACAATGGCCGGAACCGGGAACGTGACAGTGATGCGACACAAATTGTCAAAAAATTGTAAGGCGGAACTTCCAAATTACCAACATCCAAAATTTCTGCAGCGATTTAGGGAGGGGAAACAGGTACTTTTCCAAAAATTGAACCAAAAACTTTGTAAAACCTCTCCAAAAAGTTGTTGCATATTCAGGTTACAACCCCACCACTGATACTGTTGTCATAGGGACCATGGATAACCCTGGGACACTAAAAACATGTTATGCAAAATATGACAGTACCTTAGACTGAGACTTGCACCCAGTTTCCCATATACGCATTCACAATGATACAAGGTACCTTTTTACATAAGACCCAGGAGTCTCAGTCCCTGACTGACGCCAAGACCATATCTGTACAGGAAATGCGACTGACGATTCATCAACTTTCCACATCATAATATATGCACATATTGGCATACCAGTATGCAAAACGTGGCAAGTTTCAACAAGATCTCGTCGGGGCAGGGTTGGCACCAACACATAAAAATTGGGGAAGCTTTTGCAAATTTGGGGGCAGCTTTTGAAAATTTGGGGGCAGCTTTTAAATTTAGGGGCAGAATTGTAAATTTAGGGGCAGATTTTGACTTTTTTGTGGCAGAAGTAACAATTTACTGATTCAGTATGTAACTGTATGTAACTATGCAACCCAGATATGGACCCCTGAGGTCTGGAATAAAGTATTTCGTTCATCCACACTGATTCACACTGATTGAACAATTAACTGACAAAACGTGATTGTGATTAGGACCAACTGCATCCCCTCCCCCCTCTGGTCAACAGCTTTTAGCTGAAAAGTGAATCCATACTAGATAAAACACAATCATGAATACCCCCCCCCCCCCCCGTCAACAGTATTTGCTGACTGAGGACCAACATTTTCTCCTCAGGAAAAAAGGAAAAATCCTGCCCCAAATTTGCAGCTTGCTGTCCCATTTGGGGCAGGACTTGGGCTGCCCCAAATATCTTGTCAATGTTCCTGCCACGTTTTGCATACTGGTTGGGTTGGCATATATGAAAATAGGTTGTGTAGAAACACAAAAATACGAAAAAATGGTATACGCATGAAAAAAAAATGCTCCGTCGCTGGCGAAAAATTTGTTCTGCGAACTTAGATCGTGGAACCACTTTTCTGACACTGACGTGGGATCTCGGAACGAAATCAACAAAACCAACTCAAACTCCGATGTTGATCCTTCCTGTTAAAAATAGGATTGTCTTACCGGTGAGATCCAACAGCACAGGGGTTTAGTGCACAAAGATCGTGAATTCTATTAAAATATTAATAGCTTCATCATTCCTTTTCAATCACCACTATCTCCACACGTTCATGGGCGTATATCAATATGACCCGAAAGCTTTAGTTATATAAGTACCCTGGCTTTAGTTGTATTGGCTGAAATGTTTTCTAAGCTGATGCCATACATGGCGCAGCTGTGTCAATTCTAGTGTAATATGCATAGATGGGTAATATGCCACCACTAAATGGACAATGCTACTAGTGTTGCATGCATGGCATGAGTCAGACGGAGGCGGGGCTACTACAGAGATCAAAAGATGTTTCTGTTTGCCTTATTGTATTGTATTGTATTGTATTGAGAGACAATCCCCGATGTACTCGAGGCTATTGTAGTCTCACTTTGCTCGTACACTTTGGTCGTGCACTTTGCTCGTACACGTACACTGTCCATAAGAGAGTACACGCAGACAGAAACACACACACACACACACACACACACACACACACACACACACACACACACACACACACACACACACACACACACACACACACACACACACACACACACACACACACACACACACACACACACACACACACACACACACACACACACACACACACACACACACACACACACACACACACACACACACACACACACACACACACACACACACACACACACACACACACACACACACACACACACACACACACACACACACACACACACACACACACACACACACACACACACACACACACACACACACACACACACACACACACACACACACACACACACACACACACACACACACACACACACACACACACACACACACACACACACACACACACACACACACACACACACACACACACACACACACACACACACACACACACACACACACACACACACACACACACACACACACACACACACACACACACACACACACACACACACACACACACACACACACACACACACACACACACACACACACACACACACACACACACACACACACACACACACACACACACACACACACACACACACACACACACACACACACACACACACACACACACACACACACACACACACACACACACACACACACACACACACACACACACACACACACACACACACACACACACACACACACACACACACACACACACACACACACACACACACACACACACACACACACACACACACACACACACACAAACATACACACACTGAACAGACGCAACACGAGGTCTAAAAGGTTGGGTCACAATCCTACCATGGTCACAACAAGTGATCACTCTCGGTCATGGCCCAGGTGGCTTCGTGAATGGCGGCCAAACGCAGGTATTGTAAGCTGCGATAAATCCGGTGGTAATGAGTTATACTCGCGGGGAGCACGGCAGCAGAAACGCCGTCGGCCCATCTCTGTGTGGGACATCGGTATGTACAGACTGTTGTTCTGTCTTGTACTGCGGTCACGAGTCTCCGATATGGTGGTAAGGCCGCTGGCCAATGCCTCGGGCTCGCCCAGGCGGCCAGGGGTGGAGAATTAGGGGTTTTGGGGGTGCTCAAGCACCCCCTGAGCTAAAAAGTGCACCCCCTCACTGTAAAAGCACCCCCTCATATAAACAGGTCCGTTTAACTAACGGCTGTTGAGTCTTACTTCGGCGAAGTAAGACTGAGTGGTGTAAAAGTGTGTGTATGTATGTCAGTCCGTGTGTAAATAGGCGGTTTTGCACGGTCAGGTAGGGTCAGGTCAGTTCACACGGTCAGTCTTACCGTCCCTCAGCATGTTTGTGTGGGCGGTCGCCCGGCCTGGGGCGCGGATTGCCCGACCCGGCACCGTAGCCGGCGCTTAAGAATCGCCGTTTTGCTGATAGTGCAATTCGCGCCCCGGGCCGGTAGACAGGGGCAGACCTCCGCACCTCCGCGCATAAATCCTGGCGTCACACCTCCACTGGCAGATCCAGCCTCCCAATATGGGGGGGGGGGGGCTAATTTCACTGGGGGCCTTCCGGGCCCCAGGGGCCTCCATATGACCTAGAAGGTGCCCCCCCCCCATTTTTCCCTTTGCGGACTTGGGTTATTTTTGTTCGCTATGCTATTATTACGTGTAATGACCTAGGTGACCTAGGACGTGTCAATTAAGTGCAAACATAAAATTGATGGATATTTGCCTCCAAATATATACAATTTTGCCATTTTATATGCTATTCTATATATATAAATTAGTTATTCGCTAATACCTTTTGACTGAATAAAGTTAGAAGGGCACGGTAAACGTCATTTTGT
The DNA here is from genome assembly GCA_036785665.1 of Chirona hameri. Lineage (NCBI taxonomy): Eukaryota > Metazoa > Arthropoda > Thecostraca > Balanomorpha > Balanidae > Chirona > Chirona hameri. The sequence continues at coordinate 12,052 of JAXIVJ010006219.1, forward strand.
TGGTATCATCAAGACACGTTGATAGATGTGCAGCATGACTTCTGTATGACATTTGATGACCTTGACCTAAGGTCAAGATCACGGCGCAAAGTCACCTTTCCAAATTTGACCTACACGGCAATGTTATATATCTTTGAACTTGTCTTGAAGATAGGAATTCATTGGTATTACAATAATTGCGCGATCGTTGATGATTATAAAGCAAACTGATACATTTTCGGGCTTTCTTTACACCGAGAAGGAAGTTATGAAGTTACTATTCGACATTCAAATTAAAATGAATTTAAATGTTGCCATTGACAATCAGGCGTTATTTAAGCACAATCGAATTCCTCGCAACAAGACAAGTTTTAAGATATATAACATCGCCACAAATGCGGCCACAATTGAAAACATAACCTTGAACCTTGACATTGACCTTAGGTGAAGGTCACCAAATGTTAGAAAGAGGTCATACTGCACATGATTCGACGCGTCTTAACGAAAATAACAAAATGGTGTCCATTTTACCTTTTTATCTTTATTCAGTCAAAAGTTATTGGAGAATACATAATATCTTTCACAAAAAGAACACAAGAAATTACCAAATTTAGCATATTTGAAGACAAATAACCATCATTTTTTTCTGTTTGAACGACACTTCTTTACTATTAACAATAATACAGTCAAAATAGGAAATACATTTGGCTTGGGTATTAAAAAAGATTCAAAATTTAAAAAACAAATACTAACTTTGAAATTTAAGGTCAAGGTCATAAAATGTCAGATCATGCTGCAGAGCATTCAATTCGTCTTGATGAGAACAGCAAAATGACGTCTATCGTACCAATCTAGTTTTTTTCAGTCAAAAGTTATTAGCGAATAACATATTTTTTATATATAAAATAGCAAGTAAAATGAAAAAAATTGTGATATTTGGAAGCAAATATTCCTCAATTTCATTTTGTTTTCTCTCACTTAATCACGTCCTTACACGTAAGAATAGCATAGCCAAAACAAAAATAGAAACACCTTTGAGAAAAGGTATCCAAAAAGTTGTACAATTTCGAAAACTTACTAAATTGTGAAATTTTCGAAAATAAAAAAATAAACATCACCATGTTATAAAACAGCTCATTGCCATTATAATGACATAATACATCTATATTGCTTCATAAATTCCCCGCCATATGGGCCGACAAAGATTGACCTGCACCGTGACCTTATACAAATGTCCGAGGCGATATCTCCTGAACCACTGCTTGCATTGCAATACAACTTTCACAACTCACTTAAGCGCCCCAGGCTACCCCATATACCAATTTTGGCCATAATCGGTGACATGACGGTGTCATTTTGCACTTTGTTTGTGTCGATTTGTCGTGGAATACAACAGCTACAAAAAGAAGACCATTATGTTTTTTTTTTAACTGAACCTAATTACCCTACTTAATACTAGTAGACGTATTCCACACAACATAGGCACCTATGTAAGGAAATTCATTCCCGCGCTCCTCTGCCACCCAGCAGGCAGCAGGAGACCAAAGGCTGCGACGCTGCGTGTACAATTATAACTTACGTTGGTTGTGAATCACTCCAAAATAGCGTCAGACGCGCCACTTTCCCTAACCCTACTGTTACCAAAATGCTACCAAATAGAGCAAACACGAACGAGGCAAAAACAACATTTCTTTCTTTCGCAACAAGTTATTTTGTCGCAGGCAGTACCCATTTTCATCGCCAGTTTCAGCGATTTTTTTGGGGGGATAATTTCTATTGCCGCCCCTGTCGAGCGGGGGGGGGGGGGGGCTTTTGCCCCTGCCGCCCCCCCCGCCCCTGGATCTGCCAGTGCACACCTCTCGCTGCGGCATGTCCGCCCGTCGCCGCTGTGATATCCGATGCCGCGCCGCGCAGCTGCCAGGACTGCTGCCGACCGGACTGTGGCTTTTTCTGCGTTGCGTTGCTTGTATGTGGTTGTTCGAAATATCGAGATACATTGAATAAATAAATGAAAAAAGGAAGAAAACAAGTTCACACGGTCAGGTCAACATTGACGACTTCGTCATTTCAGTGCCGATATTATGTGACTTGAAGGTTCGCACCGTGACTTTTTGTTCTCTTCCCATCGTTTACAAGTTAACATACATTGCGATTCTTGATGTGACTCGAAGCGTTTGGGGGGGGGGGGGCAGCCGCAGTGCAAACAAAATTCGCTTCCAGCGACCATGACATGAAACTCCATATTGGGTTTTCGATGCATCTTGTCACTGATGTTTGGATCTATTTTCGTACCGCTTGCTTCCTTTTATTTTACGGTCCGTCGCGTTTAAGCGGCCATAACGGCCGCCACCTCTCTTCGTCCTCTCGCTACAATTTGGATTTGAGAGCCGCCGGTGAAAAGCACCCCCTGGCATTTTGACAATTCTCCACCTCTGCAGGCGGCGTACTTTGTGAACCAGACACAGTGTGTGGTACTGTACCAGGTCGCCAGCACTGAGTCAGCCCAGACCCTCCAGCAGATCAGACACATGATCATTTTTTTTTTACGGCCGAAAATAATTTTTGCTGCATAGTTGATAACTTTTTGGACGCGAGCAAGGTTCTTCTGTGTACCATTACCATAGACAGATATACAGTATCGGATTTGCGAGAGAGCTAAGGCATTGACCACGGCGGAGACGACAGAAGGTGGCAGGTAGTTCCTCAGATGTGATAGACCGATGAGGATACCAAAGCAGCGCCTAATGACTGCGAATATATGCGCGTCCCAACTGAGGGTGGGATCAAAGATTATTCCAAGGTTCTTGGCTTCCGAAACGGGAAGAAGATTGTGATCGCGAAATTTTACGGTAAAACTGGGGGCATTTCTTAGATTTTGAGGGCTTCCCAATAGCATCAGTTGAGTCTTGCCAGCATTGACTTTGAGCCCACTAGCTCGAAACCAAAAGTCCAGAGAAGCCAGGACTTGTTCCATCTTATTTATGACGTTTTTGAATTCCGATTTCGTACCACTAACCAAAATTTGTGTGTCATCAGCATACTGCGCGTATGGACGACTACCGCGTCTTCGACACACAGACTAAGGTCGTTAGCGAAGATGCAGTAAAGTAGCGGGCCCAGAGCAGAGCCTTGAAAGACGCCGATGCTGTTGGGAAGCGGTGCAGATTTTTTTATATTTCCCAAATTGTCAGTGAAGCTGACACTTTGGGTGTGATCTCGAAGGTAAACCGAAAACCAGGACGTATCAATTCCATGTAGCTGTAATTTCGTCAAAAGTTTGGAATGGTCTATCACATCGAAACATTTGCTCAAGTCCAGCAGGCAGAGAAGAGACATTTCTCCCCGGTCATTGGCAGAGAGGATATTGTCGGACATGGATATGAGCGCGGTTTCCGTCGAATGACGAGGACGAAAACCGTGCTGAGTGGGAGAAAGGAGATGATTCTGGGACAGGTAATAATAAACTTGTTGGTGAACGGCCCGTTCTACAATTTTGGCAATCACAGGTACTATGGAAATTGGCCGGTAGTTGGATGGGTCGGATGAATCTCCAGATTTATGAATTGGAAAGACGAGGGAGTGTTTCCAGGAAGAGGGGACATCAGGGAGGGAAATGCTGGAATTAACCAAATGGAGGAACACCATGCCAATTGCATCGAAAGATGCACGAATCACGAGGATGCTGACACCGTCCTCGCCGCAGGCAGCTGACCTGTTCATATCGAATACCACATCTCGCAGCTCGAACAGCGTCAGGGGCGCCAGTTCAAAAACACATGCACCAACACGCGGCAGGCGGCAGGGAAGGTCAGGAGTCTCCCCCGTGTTCCTCACCTCAGAGGCCACACGTGGCCCCACACTAACGAAATACTCATTCAGTCGATCGGGTGTCACATCGGGTAGCTTTCGGTCCACCTTCTTACCACCTACAGCCGACCTGATAGCACGCCAGATAGAGTTCCGTCCTTCCTCACGGATCCGCCTCTGCATATCAAGACACGTGTCGCGCCTAATAGCAGATCGCACAGCACGGTTTAGAGTTTTGTAATCGGCTGAGCCGTGGCCGCCGACGGCGAGCGCTGCGCGGCGGCGAGACATGAGCAGTTTGGTGTCATCACTCACCGGCGGTGCCCGTGCATTGCGGATGCGCACAGTCCGGACGGGGGCGTGCTTGTCAATGATAGGGAGAAATATCTCAAGAAACCGTTCCCACTTAACAGTGACAGTCGGCGCAGCAACAACTCCTCCCCAGCCGGCGTGGACGAGATCATGGTTAAAAGCGTCCTGGTCAATGCGGCGAAGACAGCGAGATCGAATGATGCGGCGCGGGGGACGAAAGCGAGGGATACTGATGTGCGCGAAAACAATTTTATGCGGACTAAAATGACAGAAACTAGTAAAACAGCGCTGAACCATTTGACTGCAATTCGACACAAGGACATCCAGAAGCGAGCCCGTGGAATATGTCGGATCAGTGACACATTGAACTAGGGAGTAGTCTGCTAAAAAGTTGCGAAGCATACTTTTCGCACGATCACTGTTGGGTTTTAACCAGTCACAGTTCAAGTCACCACATATTACAAATTTGGTCGACGGGTGCTCAATAAGTAAATGCTGATACTGGGTCTCAAAATCTAGAAAGTCCGCCTCTAAATTCGCGACGTTTCGTCTGGGGGGACGGTACACAATGCCCACGATAAGCTGCCGTTTGGTTTCGGGTTTAACTAAAGTCCACAGCGTCTCCAATTTGCTGTTCGGAACCGTCTCTGTGGACACGTTTAGTGGCGACACACTCAGGCCGTCCCTGGCCACCAGTGCCACCCCACCATACCCACTGTTGTCTGGGCGGTCGGCGCGGTAGAGATGGTAACCCGGCAGGACGAGGAGGCGGTTTGGAGTGGTCGGTCGCAGCCAGGTCTCACACAGTCCCAGTAGGTCGACTTGATTTTGATGCAAGACGTCAGCCAGCTCAAGCAGCTTCGGTTTGAGTGACTGAATGTTTAGTTGTCCGATGAAGAATCCAGAGCCAGATACAGCCACCGGTGAGCGATCGTCTTGGCGCCGAACGCCGCTACTCCCTCGGCGCCGGTCCACGGGGGCGCGCCCGCCGCGCCTCGCTCGGTGCTGGCCGCAGGAGCCGGCTGACTGACCGCCCGGGACGACTGACCCGGTGCCCGGCAGAATAGCGACTGGGCGATCATGCCCTCTGGTTCTTCCTTGCAGATTTACATTTGCAGGCTTTGCATGGTCTCTCTCCTGTACGTTGGTCCCTTCATTGGCTAATCTATTTTTTTTTTACTTCACTGATAATCATCTGGGAAATGTTCCTTGCCCCTTCCCATGTATACAGACGACCTGTCCTGTTGATACCCTGATGCATACACTCTCTCAAGCGGCTTCGCAGGTCGAGGTACCTGGCTCCGTATGTTGCACATAGATCTCCTAGTTGGTCATTCACTAGATGTGCTTTTTCAGCTGCGCTGCGGCATGCGTAGCGCCTTTCTATCACAGAGCACACGACCACGTCACGTGTGTTGTGCCGCTCTTTTGCCGCGTTTATTGTATGTGCGAAACCTTCCAGCACATTGTCAACATCAGAGCCAATGATGTCATCACCTTCTAGGTGGATCACAACGTCCACTGCGTCGGCGTTGGTTTTCTTTATAGCCGAAGGCAGTCGATGATGGACATCCGCTCTGGTGGCTTCCTGCGCTGATACGAAGACGACATTGTCTTCGAAAATAAATTATTCCTTTGCTGCTGTGCTGATGCGCCTGACGCTTTCCCCACCAATCAGCACAGCTCCGACAGCATAAGCTTTTAGTTTACGCGCCCGTTTGCTTTTGACCAAGGTCCAGTCACTATCTTCTCTCATATTGTCACTTGTAGGGTTTTTTCCGGTACGGGTTTCACTGTCTTGCTTATTGTTGTAATTTTCTTCTCCTGTCTTCCTGTCTACTAAGACTTGCCTTTTACTTTCTTCGCCAACTTGCTCCGGGTGGGTTTTCATCGGTTTCTGGTGTCCGGTTTGCGTCAGTTTTCGATCCATAAGCAGCTCTTCCAAATTCTTCAAACGCTTGCCCAGCCGTTCGATTTCATCATTTACATTGCGAATCATTGCGTTCATATCTGACGCCAGCAAGTTTCCTATTTTGTGCACTTCAACGGCGACGCGATCTTCGACTGCAGATGAAATCATTTGTTTTAAATCTGACATGCTTATAACGAGATTACAATCGGCCATCCTTAATTTTGCAGGCGGCCTGATCTACGCATAAATTCGGCACGTTTTTTAAGAACGAAAATATACTGGAGTTTTTGTTAAAAATCAGCCAGCGAAAACTAATAAAATCACAAGGATGCCCAAACAAAATCTTCAATTATGTATCGAATATCACAATATATTCTTCAATCTTCCGGCCTCTGGCACAACATTAAATACACTACAAGAACTACCACAAGTTTAACCTCGAAAATCACATATACCGCCGTAAACGCCTCTAAAATACGGAGCTGGCGGAAGGCCATCCGTCCATTTCAACCGTGAGATTGTTCTCTCTTAGAGGTTGCCTTGTAAAATGGAGGATCTATTTCTGCCAGTATAACAAGCGTAATCTTCAGTTTTGCTGATCGCTATGCTATGACCTGAAATGACCGAGGAGAATATGTTTCGCGATGAAATTGGACCCTGCAAGGGTTCACGGAAACCTTCTTTATCAACAAGATACGGACAAATACATCATGGGCGGATCCAGGGGGCAAAGGGGCCATGCCCCCTCAAAGGTCCTGAAACCAGGGCCATAGATACTAGGTACCACCGTCCGGCGATTTTAGCTAAGCGTGACGTCATAGAGGTTCGTATACGAATTATGGTAAAAAGGAAATCGATGGCACGTGATTCAACTTAACCATGTCCTCCAGGTGCAATAAGCACGCCTTTCCAACTTGCTGTGATACCAACACGCACATCAACACATTTAATTCAGTTCAGGGGAATATAGTAAAGCTAATACATATACGATGATGGGGATGATAACTATGATTATGATGATAGGATGATGTGATGATTCATATTTAAGGGTCAACAAAAACACGATACGATGTAGATATATATTAACACGTATTTGATCAGAGACAAGCTCTTAATCTCAAGATCGCTTGTGCATGCCAGGGGTGAAACCAAGGAGTGCATGGGCCATCGGGGCTTTGCCCCAAAAACGACTGAAATCGGCCGGAAGTCTAGCAAAAGTCGCTTTTATGGTTTTAGTCTAAATACCAGCAGTTTGGGGAGGAATCTGAGAGCCGATGGTAATAATTATTGCTTAAGGATGCCGTGTGCGTGCGTGCGCACACATGTTCTTTGCAACGAGCCAGAGCATCACACAGATAGCAAATGTATGATCGACACATATTTGTCAGAAAACGTAAAAGCCGAGGAGCGTTCACCCAATCATCATCCGACATGATATTTCACCGCACACATCACCAGCAGTGGCACCACGAGACCGAGTCCTCCCATCACCGCACACATATCACCAGCAGTGGCACCACAAGACCGAGTCTTCCCATCACCGCACACACATCACCAGCAGTTTCACCACAAGACCGAGTCCTCCCATCACCGCACACATATCACCAGCAGTGGCACCACGAGACCGAGTGCTCCCATCACCGTACACGTATCCCCAGCAGTGGCACCACAAGACTAGGAGTCCTTCCATCACCACACACACATCACCAGCAGTTTCACCACAAGATCTATCCACAGCTTCCTGGCCATCTTCGCGTTTAAGTTCGGTTCCTGGTGCAGAAGAGCTGTTATCAGCTGTCTTACGATCAGCCCGTCTGACAGCCTGGGCTGCATCCCATCACAGCACTAAACACAACATCGAATGTTTCCACCATGGCCATCCAGCGCTCGGATGGAACAAACAAGCCATGCATGGGTGCATGTTGTTTATAACATGCACCCATGCATCTATTACCCGTGAGGTCGTTTGCAGTTCAGAGGCTGGGTGACCGGATCAATGTGTCGGCATTTGTAGGCGACATAGCCGGCTACAAATGCCAGCGACTCGATCTGGGGGTTGTGCAAGGTCCTGTTATCTGCTGTTGAATTCGCCGGTTGCCCTGCGTTTGTGCTCGCAGGACCAGGGTGGACTGGAAGAGGACCTGCCGTTACAGCATGTGACTTTTCAACCTCTGCCTGTTCCATGGCTGCATCCAGTTGGCCCGTGGCCTCCACCTGAAATATGCACCAGAGATGTTACTCGTTTGATGTCACCAAGATGATAAACAGAAGTGTAATAATGCAATAATTGATGCCGTGCAATAATTTATTACGAAGTGATTGTTGCCCGGCCAGACCAAACTGTAGTCATGGGTTAATGTCTCCGGGTAAAATGAGTAGTTCTTAACTTTGGAAATGAGTACGCTGGAAATGAAGGCACCCTTAGGCAGTGGCGGCAGAAGGTATTTTCGGATGGGTGACAAGGAAACCCAGGGATTGCAGCTGAGTAAGTGTGGATAGAAATAAGTGAAAAGCTTAAGTCATGGTAGGTGCCAGAAATTGCCAATCAGAGCTTGACCAGGTTTCATGAAAACATTAACTTCCTAGAAAGATGTGAAACAATTAATTGGGAAACGGTAAGGGTAAAGAGGAAAGGGTATATAGGGTAGGTATAGCTAACAGGGAAAGAGTAATTGGGACAAGGTATCAATATCATTTAGTTTTAGTGACAGTGTCATTTAGTGACACAGTTGGGTCATGTTGCTTATGGGGCGACGTGACTCGACGAGACCAATACAGTTGTCACTGCACGTCTCTATCTGTATTATATCAAGAGTTATTCACAAAAAAGTGCTGATGGCCTCAGATGACCTCAGACTGAGCAACAATTGCACCTGGGTTATGAAGAATGAGCTAAAATAGCACGATTCTGACAGAATTAGCCAGATCCAATGCATATTATCTGAATAGGAAGCAACAATTGCACCTGGGTTATGAAGAATGAGCTAAAATAACAAGATTCTGAAAGAATTAGCCACATCCTACGCATATTCTCTGAATAGGAAGCATTTGTATATTTTCCCATTCACTTATAATGGGGAGGTCAGGAAATTGACCTGACCATAGGTCACTGATACAACATATCCGAGATAAACGAATTGTAGATACTTAAGATCTTATGAAATCCTGCAAATTTCAAATCTCTCGGACAAAGACTGTGGCATAGGCACACCACACACATTTTTTGGAGGTAAGGTCACTTGAGGTGACCTGGTGACCTGACCTGAGAACACCTGACGTCAAACACTTTCACAAAATGTGAATAAGTGATGCCCAAATAGCTGTACCAAATTTGGCGGCGCTGCCAGCCGCCGTTTTCCCGCTATTCCCGTAAAACCTCAGGGATTTGGGGTCAAAATGACCCCCCACTGGGCCGAGGGTTAAATGATAGGGGCAAAACTATGTTTGCCCCCCCCCCTGCCCGACAAGGGAGCCCCTTCTGCCCCCCCCCCCCCCGTGGCGCCGCCCCTGATCCAAAAATATATTTTATAGCTACAAGGCAGCAGCGGCAGGGTATATTTCCCTCATTGAAGTGATGTGCTGCGGCACAATATAAGCTGCAGGTATGCACAGCTGCTGCAGATGGGTAGGTATTCCAGGACCTAATTACATGCAAACTCACGGAAATGAATAAATTATCCCCCCTCCCCCTGAAAAGGATAAGAATTACATGTAATTTGACTCAGGTTATTAATAGAGTGGAGGTAATGATCAACGTTTACTATGTTACGTTAGGTGTATTGGCACATAAGTAAATGTTAGGTTGACGTATGCAGCATAAGACAGTGAAAGTAAATACAATGATGATGCTGGTGACAATGTGACAACGACAATGTGTTTGAGGTTCGGCATTGAAGTGTGTGACCAAACCTTATGGTATACGCTGATGCAATTAAACGCCTATTTGGTGCCTGTTATTGGGAAGTGCAACATACATTGTGTCGCGAGTTATTCTGCGATATATTCCTCGCATGTTGACCTCGACTGTCAATATATTTCCTATTGCTAGTATTATTTACACTATATAATCCACATCATTTTCAAACACTTAAATATGAGAATGTAACTTACCTCGAAGAAAACTGCATAGTGGGCTCGCTCAATCAACGAGGAACATCCTACGGGATATACCCATGGATCGCTTTAGCAGGCAAGTTGGTGTGAAGTCACTCTCTTTAAAATTATTTTCATAAACGGTTGCATGTTTAAATTTAAAGTATTCTTCTCTGGCACAAACGCGAATCCACTCTGCCCTAGTCTTCTGGTCTTCAGGATAATTAAAAAATGACACGGAACAGTGCTTCTTGGTGCGTGAAGTACACCGCGCCATTGCACATTTCGGCATGATTGTCAATGCAAAAAAGGAAATTAAGCTGTCATTAACTATCAGACAAGACAACTGTCAGACAAGCACAAACTGCCATCTTGCAATCACATTTTTAAGCAGCCAACGAAGTCTTCTCTGCGTTTGCAGCCGTTCCGTGCGCTTTAATTGCCGCAGCCGTCACAGCCCTACGTGGCGCCATCCCATTGGCCAAAGGTTGTGACGTCAGAGAGGTTCACCGAGCCTATGGCCGCTGAAGGGATGACACCCCCCTGCCTGAAACTATGATTCCCCAAAAAACGGTCGGACGTACAGTTGTAAAAATTGCCTTTTCAGCAGTCAAAATCCAGCTGAAAAACTTGTGAAAAACTTGTAAAAAACTTGAAAATTTCGCGCCGCCTCGCGGCATGACACAAAATACGCAATTGCTTATACAAATTTGGAAAATGGGAAAATGAATATGAAAATGAAAACAAAAATGAAAATGAAATAGTTCACCTTGAATTTTTTTTACCAAACACGATTTGATTATATTTTTTAATACAATTTCTTTTTATATTGTCAAAAATGGCCTTATATCGCGCCGATTCAGGACATAAGGTTGTACATTTGTATTGTTTATCAAAACTATATGCATACTAGTTTTATTCGCAATCAATGACAACATTCAGAGCAAGTTCCTAAACAAACAGACGTTTCGACATACAGGGTGTCTTCGTCAGTGTAAATTATCAATATTTCAATTATAAAGACATTAGACACAAAGACATTAATACAAAGTCAAGCAAACACAATCAGCTTCAGGCAAACTCAGTTTGCCTGAAGCTGATTGTGTTTGCTTGACTTTGTATTAATGTCTTTGTGTCTAATGTCTTTATAATTGAAATATTGATAATTTACACTGACGAAGACACCCTGTATGTCGAAACGTCTGTTTGTTTAGGAACTTGCTCTGAATGTTGTCATTGATTGCGAATAAAACTATCATGTCTGATACACTACATATATATGCATACTGTCTGAGTCAGAGTCCTGACGTCACGCGAATGTAAAAAATGGTTGAACCAATCAGATTCGAAAGTAGTCGCGTAAAGATAGACTCGCATTGGAGATGTGCCAACCGGCGGCCGGCGATCGCTTGCTAGCACCAGCTGCAAGCTGATTGGCTGATGGTATAGCCTCTGCCCGGGCTAGAACCAGTACAACATTCTTTCGCCAGCACTGCATTCCTTCGCCAAAAAATCAAATCTATTCGGCTGGAAAGTCTTTTCAGTCAAGAAAACTTGCAGATAGGGGTTTCCCAACACGAGCTACAAAACTGCTATCTCAGTTTAAAACTAATGTTGAAGGTGAACTATTTCCTTTAAGTGTCTGGCAGAGTCTCTCCTTGGCGGTACCTAGCTGCTAGCCCCAGGGCCCACTCCCTTCATACAAATATTAACCCGCGCACTGCAAGGGGTTTGCGCGGAACACGAACTGCAGGGGGGTTGATTTCCGCCCCCCCCCGTGAGATCTCGAAAACTACGCTACGTAGCGACAAGCGGAAAACGGCATTGGATATCTTGATACAAGTTCTATCGAAAGTATTCAATATTTTTTTAGGTCAGGTCAAAATTGAGGTCACCAGAGGTCATCGAAGGTCAAATTTTCCAGTTTTTCTGTTTTAGGACTTCGCTCCAGATATTCCCATATATCTCGGAAACTATGCTAGTTAGAAACAAACAGAAAAAAGCAAACGTCAGCCAGTTAAATTTTCAATCGACAAGGTGTCCTCCCATTTTATCTCAGGTCAATGTTTGAGGCTCCAGAGGCAGGGGTGTGGTTTTATGAAAATTATTGTGGATGCCCAAACTGAAATTTATTCCCCCCCCCTGCCCATCCCACGCCAGCAGCCAACGAAAAACATTGGTGCTGGTTTTTCGTAGGTAGGGGAATTCGGAACACTACGATGGCGAAAACTCCAATGAGTTTGATCATGACGATGATAATAAAGCAAATAACAGGTAAGCTCATAATAAATAAATAAATAAATTGAGCCCGAAATTATACTGTTAAAAATTTCGTCTGTCGAGGCTTCATCAGCAATGATAATACCGATCGGTATTATCGATATTATCTTTGCCGCTGAAGCCGCAACGGGCAAAACATATATAACATTAGATTTTCGGCCTAAATTTACTTATTTATTTATTATGAGGTTACTGGTTATTTCCTTTATTATCATCGGAAATCGGACCACTTAAAGGAAATAGTTCACCTCCGGACATTTTTCAGAACACGATTTTATTATATTTTTTAATACAGTTTCTTTTTTTTCTTTTTGATCCATGCTCCATGGCAGTGCTGGCACTTTCAGACGGTACGGTACATCATATATGCGCCGTATTCCTTCGCCAAAAAGTCAAATATCTTCGGCTGGAGAGTCTTTTCAGCCAAGAATAGTTCCAGATAAGGATTTCTCAACACGGGCTACAAAACTGCTATTTCAGTTCAAAACCCATGTTGAAGGTGAACTATTTCCTTTAAAGGAAATAGTTCACCTTCAACATTAGTTTTAAACTGAGATAGCAGTTTTGTAGCCCGTGTTGGGAAACCCCTATCTGCAAGTTTTCATGACTGAAAAGACTCTCTAGCCGAATATATTTGAGTTTTTGGCGAAGGAATGCGGTGCTGGCGAAAGAATGTTGTACTGGTTCTAGCCCGGGAACAGGTTATACCACCAGCCAATCAGCTTGCAGCTGGTGCTAGCAAGCGAACGCCGGCCACCGGTTGGCACATCTCCAATGCGAGTCTATCTTTACGCGACTACTTTCGAATCTGATTGGCTGAACCATCTTTTACATTCGCGTGACGTCGGAACTCTGACTCAGAGAGTAAGCATATAGTTTTGATAAACAATACAAATTTACGGCCTTCTGTCCTGAATCAGCGCGATATAAGGCCATTTTTGACAATATAAAAAGAAATTGTATATACAAATATAATCAAATCGTGTTGGGTAAAAATTTCCAAGGTGAACTATTTCCTTTAAGTTTTGACTGACGTCACCTGGCTGTCATTTTAATACGTGGGTATCCTCTATTGAGTTTGGGAAGATGCAGCTTGAAATCATTGTACCTAATAACTATTTCTTCCTGCGCTAACACTTGTCGCCTCAGATTTAATATTTCTTGTCCAATGCTTTTGGAATGAGGTCATGTCAAAACTCACAATCAGAAAAATCGTGGGGCAATTTGCACCACCCTGATCCGAATGGTCCTGCTACCACCTTATACGTTCCAACCTTTACTTGTAACGGTTTACATAGCCTTGCTTGTAACCACGGTCGACACATCACAATAGCAACGGGTATGACCAAGCCAGTACCAAGTTATATTTTGTGCCAAATATCTTGGTCTTGTCGAAAAGATGCATTTACGTCGAAAAGATGCATTTACTGATTGAGTGATAAGGAACACCACCGGTGCAAATTACCCCGTTCCGATACTTAGGGAGACATTAAAGGGAATAGTTCACCTTTAAAATGGGGTTCTGTTTTAGCCCTGAAGAAGCCGCAAGGCGTAATAAAGGTTAATTATTCATCATCTTTTTATTACCATAACATGAGCAAGGCTACCTTTTCCGTCTTCTTTTTATCTGCACAATGCTCATCACAGCCATCTATCATATCATATATGTTTAAATGGGGGTTTGAACTGAGATAGCAGATTTGTAGAGCAGATCGAAAAACGGGTTGTGGTGAAATAATTACCTCGCTACGCTAAGTAATTTCGACACAGGACATAGTGTCGTGTAGTAGATCTGGGCACGATACAGCTTCTTCTAAAAGGAGCCCCTTTTAGAAGACGCTGTTCGGCTGTTTCGTGCCCCGATGGGGGCACGAAACTTGAAACTCTTCGACGGATCCATCGTCCAAACAAATGTGATATTCGTTTTTTTCAGCTCGAAATATCCCGTATAGCCAAATTTCAAGACAACTTTCAAGGTGACCCTTTAATGCGTCCTGCCAACGATGCTCCAATTGCCGCGACATTGACATCTGGTGATGTCAGAGGAACCATTACTCCTTACGACCAATGGTGAAGACATAGGCGTAGGAACAGGGGGGGGGGGGCGGCCGCCCCCCAACATTTTGCATTTTAACATTACGCCTAAGGGAAGAGTCGACTTCAGAATGCCTCCTGCCCGCCATCCCCCAACTTGAACATAGTTCCTACGCCCCGGGGCGAAGATGATCAAAGTCATCGTCATAATTCTAAAAAAAACTGATGGATTGTTGAATTCACATTTTAGATCAGTTTCGTACAAAACAACATTTCAACAACATATGCATGCGGGCGTCGTTTGTGTCTAGCATCGTTGATATCGCGATTTGAGATAGATTGTTGCTCTGGATTTGACCGGAAGGAAGGTGGTTCAAATTACCCCGGTGGTCCAAATTCCTCCACCTTCTCCTACGTTTACTTCTTTATGCTAATTGTTTAACACATCGATCGACTCCAAAATTGAAACAGCTACACAGATCGTCTACACTAAGCAAGAAGATAACTTTTAGTGTCTTTTTGTCGCCTGTCGATGCTTTTTTTTTAGTTTGCCGTTTATCGGTTACAATTCTCACATGTGTCCGTCCCAAGTCCCGACTACATCGTTGCAATCATTAGTAAATACAAAATGTCCGTTCGTCTTTCAGTCCGGACAAAATATCGCTTTGGGTACATACTCCATTCCATATTACATAGAATCCAAAATCCGAAAACCGTTCTTCAAAGACGAAGGGCTTGTTTCGTTTCGGCCTGGCAGCGTCCTCATATAGAGGTCGCTGCCAAAAGTCACTTGCGCGGGCAAATCACAAAAGAAAGGCGTCTGTTTATGAAAATTAGATAAACTTCGTTTACCACTCTAAAACTATTAGGTGTGCATTTGTCCGTTACTAAAACCTACTTTATAGCACAGTTACAATTGAAACTGCTCGTGCCGGTGCCCAGTCTCGGGCTGCACCTAGACCAAGACACAGTCGGCGTGGCAGTGGCTGTCTGGGCGCCCAAGTGTGCGAGCCGTACCGCTGCCGCTGCGGACAAACCGTCGACCGACTCGGACATCACGGGCTGTCGTCCCGTTTCAGCGTCGGCCGTTTCCCACGTAACGCAAGCCTCAATGACGTGGCATCGACGGTGGTGGAGTCGGCCCTCGAGCCGGGCTTAGCCGCCGCAGCCGCCGAGGAGCGGAAGAGGCGCAGATACGAGGCGCTAGGCGACCGGTACCGCTTCGTGACACTGGCCGTGGAGACGGCAGGTGTCCTCGGCCCGGCGTGCGCTGCTTTTCTGGCCGAGCTCGGCCGCCGCATCACAGCGTGCACGGGCGAGAAGCGCGAGACGGCACGGCTGCGTCAGCGAATCTCTGTCGCCGTCGTCCGTGGCAACGCGGTGTCGATCACGACTGTCACCCGATCCAGCCTGGAGCAGTGACACCACAGTGTCTGCGCCCGCGGTCGAGGTGTTGCTGATATGGATAGCTATAGTGTATATCCTAGTCAAGATTGCTGTGTTGTTCTCCTATCATGTATATTTTAATTTGTACTGTGCCCTGCTGTCACACTCGTGCTCATCATGCTCGTGTCTTGCAATATATGCATTCATGCATTCATGCAATATACGGATATATAATTGAAGCTTCTACCGATCCAGGCACGTCTTCGGCTTACAAAATTTGAACAGGTTTATTTGGAAAAGTATATGGACGTTGAAGTAAATGCATGGGCATCGAACAACTTCAAGCATGAAATAAAACAAGGTATGAATAAATATATGTTCAGTTTCTTGATAGCTAGTGCAAATACAAAATTGATTCTGTCCTAGGAAAAGTGTGATCATAACGGCTGTAATATTTCCAACTGATGCTTGGCATAAAAACCTACCCGCTGCCCCATCATCAAAGTTGTAACATCTGACAATCAGCGAAATCCTGATATTGAAAAAAGTTTCCATTATTATGCATTTTGAAACATGTTCTTGATTGAGGGTGCAGAAATAATATTGTGGTTGCCGATTTCAGCTTTGTGGGTGCCATGGCACCCACAAAGTGATAGGAAACCACACCCCTGTCCAGAGGTCAAAAAGAAAAAAAAGATGCTGTATTTTTGCAAAATTATTTTTCGCTATTAACTTTTTAGTTAATAACGATACAAGAAGAAAAAATACCCTATTGTGTTTATCTCGTCAAGGCGCTTCGAATGATTTACATGGTGACTTTGTTAAGTCAACTTAAAAATTTGACCTAAGGTCAAGATCAAGTTGTGACCCAAGTAGGGCATGATACATATGGGAAGACATGTCTCGACTAGACAAACACATTGCTGTCTGTTTTACTTCTCTACCTTCATTATGTCGGGAGTTATTGACAAAAAAGTGATTTGACCTCGCATGACCTCAAATGACCCCATAAGGGTAACTGAACAAAACTTGCACTTCGATCATCAAAAATATCCTATAATAATATGATCCAGAAGTAATTGGACTAATATCATGCATATCCTTGAAATAGGAAGCATTTGTATATTTCCCCATTGACTTATTATGGGGAGGTTACGAAATTGACCTGACCTTAGGTCACCGATATCAAAATTCCGAGATAAACGAATAGTAAGTACTTATGCCCTCATGACATCCTGTCAGTTTCAAACTGATCGGTGAAAAACTCTGGCTTTGGCACAACTGCAAACATTTTTGGAGGTGGGGTCACTTGACCTGGTCTGGTGACCTGACCTGAGATGACCCGAAGTTATTTTTTTGCAAAGTGTGCGCAATTCATGTCCTAACAGGTGCGCCAAAACCCGGCGTGCGCGCCGCCGTTTTTTCGCCATTTGCGAAAAACCTGAGGGGGGGGGGGGGGGGGGACGGCGAAAATCAACCCCCCTGCAGTGCGCGGGTTAACTTTCAAGCGGGCTACATGTTTAGCTAGTCGCCGAGTTCCGAAAAAGGCGACGCGAACGCAAAGACGCGGACATCGGCACTCGCAAGCTGCTCCAGCGGTGCCCAACTTGCTGGACCGAAGACCAGGCCAGGACCATCTACCTAAACTCAACTTGGTGCGAGCCAGGCACATCACCTAATCAGCTACCTCAGGTTCGGGAGTCAGTCAAGCTCGGCGGTTCTGGATTCAGGCACGGCGAAAGCTCCAGTTCCGCTTCTCCGACTTTGTGTGACTCTAGTACCAGGTCGCTCCTGGTGCCTACCAGCTATTCTCTAGTTTGTTTTGCTTGTTAGGCGACCCATTTCCTTAGATGATATTTAGACCCATTTCCTTAAATATAGGTATAACATAGTACATACTATTGGCAATAAGCAGCATTGGGTATGGAAAAGATCGGTACACGTTGCTTCGCTTCAGTCATCATTTTTGCCGTAGTATTGCCAAAAAGTTCCCCCCAACTTCAAAGTAGTTCCCACGTCCCTGTGCAGCACCACCGTTTCTGGCACAGCTGTTGCGGCATGAATTGTACACCTTAAGTAAACATTTTGACTATAGTCAAAATGTTGCATGCCGAAACAGCTGTGCCAGAAACGGTGGTGCTGTACACTGTACAGGGGCGTGGAAACTACTTTGAAGCTGGAGGGGGGGGGGGTATTTTTTTGGCAATACTACGGCAAAAAATATGACTGAAGAGAAGAAACGTGTACCGCTCTTTTCCATACCCAATGTTGCTTATTGCCAATCAATCAATCAATCAATCAATCAGTTTATTAAACCCCTCCATCAGATGGCTTTTCAGTGGTCATCGTCATGAACAAGAATGAGTTGAATGGAGAAATAAAATACATTGTAAAATACATCGTAAAATACATCGTAAAAACACACTATGATTAAAATCCAATTGCAACTAACTACAGCTTACATCAAAACCTCAGTCACAGTCCTCGCTTGCAAAGAGCCATTTCTTAGCAGCGGTACGAATCGTAATGACAGACTCTGATGTTCTGACGTCGGCGGGCCAATGGTATGTACTATATCATATATTTAAGGAAATGGGTCTCAATATCATATAAGGAAATGGGTCGCGTAACAAGCAAAACAAACTAGAGAATAGCTGTTGACCTCACCTGAGCTGACCCTATATGGTCAGCTCAGGTGAGGTCACCAGGTCACGTCAAGTGGCCCTACCTCCAAACAAGATTGTGGTCGAGCCCAGGGGCGCAGCCAGGGGGGGGGGGCTAGGGGGGCAATTGCCCCCTCTCCCTTACGGGTCACAGGGGTCCCGCCGAGATTGGCCCAGATACCATTTGCATTAGCTAAATGGTTTAAAAAAGACACAGAGGGGCCCTCAAACCAAGCAAGGGTCACTGGTGCACGTCAAGGGCCCTCAGAAACACTAAAGGGCTTTCGAAGCCGGCCCAGGGGGCGTCTTGGGCATGCCCAAGGTGCCTATTGAGCCCACCGAAGGGCCCAAAAAACTGTCCAGGGGCCTCTCAAGCATGTCCATGGGCCCATTGAGCCCACTTAAGGGCGCAACAACATGCCCAGGGACCTTTCGAGCATGCCGTGGGGCCCATTGAGCCCACTCAGGGGCCCAACAACCTGTACAGGGCCTCTAGAGCATGTCCACTTGTCCAGGGGCCAATTGAGCCCACCCACGGCCCAACAAACCTGCCCAGTGGCCTCTCGAGCATGTGCAGGGGCCCATTGAGTATGTTCAGGGGCCTCTCTAACCTGGTCAGGGGCCCATTATAGTCTGTTTTAGGGCCTCTTGAACCTTCCCAGGGGCCCATTATAGTTTTCCCAGAGGCCCATCGAGTCTGTTCAGGTGTTCTCGAACCTGCCCAGGGGCCCTTAGAGCCTGTCCAGAGGCCTCTCGAGCTTGCCCAGTGGCCCATTTAATCTGTTCAGGGGCCTCTCGAACCTGCCCAGGGGCCTCTCGAGCTTGTCCAGGGGCCATTGAGTCTGTTCAAGGGCCTCTTGAACCTGCCTAGGGGCCATTCGAGTCTGTTCAGGCGCCTCTCGAGCTTTCCCAATGGTCCATTGATCCTGTTCAGGGGCCTCTCGAACCTGCCCAGTGGCTATTAGAGTCTGCTCAGGGGCCTCTCGGCTTGCCAAGGGGCCATTGAGTCTGTTCAGGGCCCTCTTGAGCTTATCCAGAGGGCCATTGAGTATGAGAACGGGGCCCTCGAGCCTGATCAGGGGTTGCTAGCCGTCGCCTGGAGCGCCTGCTATAGCTGGAGCGCCTGGTAGCCGTGGTCGGCGCGTTCATAATGAGCGATACGAGCGATATTACAATGTACTGTACTCTGACCCACCTGGTGCAATGTTTTATTGGGTTAAAAATGGTAATTTGATAAGTCTGATGTGTTTTTTGAATTCGGGGGGGGGGGGGGGGTGATGGTAGTGGACAAATTATAAAAATGTATTATCAGGGGAGTGTGTGCTGCAATATTTGTCAGCCAGGGGCGTCGCTGACGGGAGTGTCGGGGGGGGGGGGGGGGGAGGTCTGGGCAAACTCCCCCCATTTTAGAAGGCTAGGGTCGACCACCCCCCCCCCACACACATGTAGCGAGATACATTTTAAATTGTCCAAAAGAAACAGAGGGAAAAAGAAGAAAGTATAGAGATAAGCAGAAGAATAGAAACATTCTAAAAGCAAAAGCTATGTGTAATTTTAAAATTGAACATGGAAGGAACGGCGGCCGTGTGCACACCAAACACTTCAACAGTGGAGACGCCGGCTGAAGCCCCCCACGCAGGCAACAAATACCCTCGTTCCGACCTGTGTACCGCCAGGGTGTCGCTATTAAGGCACCAGGCCCATTAAAGGACACCATAACAGCTGCTGCGCGGCGCCATTAAGCGTGAGCGCCGGCCAGCGGCCCGGGTCACGTACGGCGCTCGGCAGAAGCCTCTGCGCAGGATCCTGACCCAGATCACGGCAGCAAGCTCCGCCTCTGGGCCGCTGTAGACAGCAGTTCCGGCCGCCGCAGGCATCCACAGGCCGTTGCAGCCGGGTGAGAAGGAACAATGACAGGACAGCAAAAGGGAATCGAAAATTAAAACCGAGTGGAGAAAAAATCACGGCGCCAATCTGGCAACTGACCTGATTTTTCAAGCAAAAAGTTGATAAAAGGGCCTGCAAGAGGGGTGAAGGGGCGGCAGATCGAACAACAGAGCAGCAAGGACGGGACCGATCTTCAAATTGCCGATAGTGCGCCCAGGCCTCCAAACAGTCCAAGTAAGTTTCAGAGGAACAGAGTTCGGCAGTGAGCAGGGACGGAAGCAGGCTGGGGCCGCGGCTCCTCGCCGCGAGCCTCAGTCTCAGAGGAGACAAGATGGGGCAGTGAGTAGGGACGGAAGCAGGCTGGGGCCGCGGCTCCTCGCCGCGAGCCTTAGTCTCAGAGAAGCCGCGTCAAGGACCATCACAAGTCAGCCTTCAAGATTTGCTGTTGTTTAGTTCTATAAATTTCATACTGGAGAAAGTAGCCGCATTTCACATCAAGTAAGGTCGGAAAGTCTGTACAATCCTTATACCCTCCTTATAATCCATGGTCAGTTAATTTGTTGTGCATACAAATTTAATTTGCACAGTGTTTCGGCCGTTTTTTTTCTTCTTCTTCGTCGTTTTGTTCTTCTCTCATTGAACTCCCCTGCTATTTGGGCATTTGTTTGGTCATGTAGTCACGATATTCTTAATTATGCCTACGCGAGTATGTGTATGGTTGAAAAATTATCATATATTGATTGCCTGACTAGTTATAACTTCTAACGTAAATCAAAACTCTGATATGGTTTGGACGTTTATGTTTGCGTCTTTTATAACTCTCGTGCTTTAAATGCAACCGATTATGGAGCTTGTGCCAATGCTGGTGGTGGTCGCCGATGGGATTTATTTGACTGGTTGACTGTTCGAACTGATGTGACTGATGTGACTGGCTGAATTTTGTTGACTCTATTCGAACTGCTGCCTATAAGACGAATGATATTGTATTCACGAGACAATTAACTTGAACTATCGGTGCACAATTTTCTGTAAATATAGCCTTGTGTGAATTACCTAGTACTCTAATTCGGAATGTGACTGAAAGATGGATTGAGGAAGGAATATCAATGAGATGGAGCGCTAGCTTGAGGGGAAGTCACGTAATATAATTAGTAATGTTAACGTAAAAATATATATGTAGGGACAAGCGATGATGTGACTTCAATGCTTCCAAGGCAGGGTAATGTAATTTTTTGCGGCTAGATGTGATGAAATACTCAATTCAAGGTTCCGAAGTTTAATGTTTATTTTGGTGAACAATGTTTACTGATATATTGAAGGCCAACTGTTTCTGGTAAAACCCGAGTGATGTGATAATTATGTGAAATACCCGTACTGAAAATTTTCAGGAATGGCTAACCCGATTGCCAGCAGACAGGGTGACCGATATTTTTTCTTAACCTTGCCATTCAATTATCCGGTTCGGTTGATTATTTGGTCTGATTGGTGACATTTTCAAATCCGGTCAAATTAACTTCACTGTGGTTAATTTGCAATTTAATCTGTAAGCCTTTTTACGCAATCTTTGATGTCAGGATCGGTTGATGACAGGGTCATCATTTCAACGTTTCGGCATATACAAACAGATCATTTAGGGATTGTGTCGTGAGGATTTTGATAAACAGGTCTTATTGACGAATTGTCCAGTATGTGCTAATATTGTTTCCACACAGCCCTAAGCCGCCGATAATTGCAAGACTTTTAATTTAATTTTGTTAAGCAACGTTATTTTCATTAAGTTCAAAGCTAACTGAGTAAAGTAAATATTTCCCAAGGAAAAGGAAAGTGAGGAAGGCTGTGTTGGAATGTTAACGATTCTCGCAGTTAACTGTCTCCTTAACAAGCGCGAAATTATGGGATGGTTGTTTGCTCTATGGAAAGATATGGCGGTATGATACAAATCACGGTCATGAACAATTTCGTCCCTGTTCATCTCGCTGTTAAAAATTAACGCCAGAATAAAATCGCTGTCATGAAAAATTCGCACAAGTGTCCACACGGCCAGCGTCACCGATCACCGCTACCGGCCGCTGGGACACTGACCCCACGCGCCCGATCCCAAAACACATGACGTCATGAACCCCCTCCCCTGGACGAGAGGGTCCGGCCAGACGGTCAGACGCTAGCCTAACGAGGGGAAAACCCGTGGATTTCGCTCAGGTGGGACAGTTGTTGTACATACAGAAAAGTACTGAGTACCAAGTACCAGGTGTCCGTACCGAGTACCGAGTGCCGAGTACCCAGTACCGAGTATCGAGTACCGAGTACCGAGTACCGAGTACCGTGTACCAAGTACCGAGTACCGAGTACCGAGTACCGAGTACCGAGTACCGAGTACCGAGTACCGAGTACCGAGTACCGTGTACCGAGTACCGAGTACCGAGTACCGAGTACCGAGTACCGAGTACCGAGTACCGAGTACCGTGTACCGAGTACCGAGTACCGAGTACCGAGTACCGTGTACCGAGTACCGAGTACCGTGTACCGAGTACCGAGTACCGTGTACCGAGTACCGAGTACCGAGTAACGTGTACCGATTACCGAGTACCTAGTACCAT
>JAXIVJ010006219.1:40000-62500 GCA_036785665.1 Chirona hameri
TCAGGTAAATGCCGTAGGAGGAGTCAGGGTGCTGAGGTGGTGACGTGTGCGGGCCGAAATGGCCATCCGCCCCAGATAAATGCCGTAGGAGGAGTCAGGGTGCTGGGGTGGCGATGTGTGAGGGCCAGAATGGCCATCCGCCTCAGGTAAATGCCGTAGGAGGAGTCAGGGTGCTGAGGTGGTGACGTGTGCGGGCCGGAATGGCCATCCGCCCCAGATAAATGCCGTAGGAGGAGTCAGGGTGCTGGGGTGGCGACGTGTGCGGGCCAGAATGGCCATCCGCCCCAGATAAATGCCGTAGGAGGAGTCAGGGTGCTGGGGTGGCGACGTGTGAGGGCCAGAATGGCCATCCGCCTCAGGTAAATGCCGTAGGAGGAGTCAGGGTGCTGAGGTGGTGACGTGTGCGGGCCGGAATGGCCATCCGCCCCAGATAAATGCCGTAGGAGGAGTCAGGGTGCTGGGGTGGCGACGTGTGCGGGCCGGAATGGCCATCCGCCCCAGATAAATGCCGTAGGAGGAGTCAGGGTGCTGGGGTGGCGACGTGTGGGCCGGAATGGCCATCCACCTCAGATAAATGCCGTAGGAGGAGTCAGGGTGCTGAGGTGGCGTGGATTGGCGATTGGGGCACCACGGAAACCGCAGTAAGTCGTGGATCCCAGCAGCAGTGTGCGGCAGGAATGGATCCAGACAGAAAAGCATGTGTGAGGTTATTCATATTTTCATTTGGTGGATTTAATAGTTAGAGTGGAAAGTTATCCATAGTGAAGAGCTGAGTACATCGGAGACGAAATTCGCTCAGTGAACCAGCTGTTACCCTGGTGCGTTCCCTGTGTAACACTACGCACCACTGGTGGGGATAGGAAAAGAGGGAGGGGTCAGGAAGACGAACCTGACAGTTTACTGCAAAGTATGAAAGATATTGATGATTGAGTGAATGTCTGGGGAGAGTCTGAGTGAAAGGATGTATGAATGTGTTAGTTCCAGTGGGAGTTCGTCCTCAGCGTAGCGTTGCACTGGGTATGCAGAATATACATGGAACCGATCACAGAACTCACGGTGTGATAATCTGAGAGACAAGCCGTTGGTGAAATTATGTAAGGAGGAGCCAGAGGGCCATTGGTGCCGGCTCACGGACAAGGAAACCCGGACCTTATTCCACCGGACCAATTCCCGATTAACTCGCTAAATTTCACCACCCCCACCCTAACCGTGCAGCGACCTATGTGCTCGCCGATGATTGACCTGCCTCCAAAATAAAAATGTATGTACAGGTTGAACTCGATTCTGCATTTTAACCACAAAATTTAGTATTATCTCGAAAACACGGGGACATAACATTCTGAAAATGCCATATTTCGACTCCTGATCTCAAGAAAACCCCGTGAACAAAATTTTAATAATGTTGCAAATTGTTGACAATTGTTGCAAGCAGTTCTAATTGCTGCAGATTAAGCCAGAGAGCCTCAAAATTTATGTCATTCCATTCAGCGGCCCAAAATTAACCAGAGAAAGAGTTTTCAAAAATTTCAAAAAATGTTGCAATGCTACACAAAATGGCAGAACCATGCAGAAGCGAAAACCCGTTACACACACACACTTTTTGCGGGAAAAATTAACAATTTATCGTAAAAATTGCCTTTGCAGTGCAGTTAAAATCCAGCTAAAAAACTGAAAAAATCGCGCCGCTTCGCGGCATGACACAAGTTTCGCAATTGCTTATAGAAATTTGAAAAATGGGAAAAATAATTTCATTAAGTGTCTGGCAGAGGCTCTCCTTGGCGGTAATTGCTGGCCCCAGGCCCCATTCCCTTCATAAAATATTAACTTTTAAGTTTCAAGCAGGCTACATGTTTGCCGAGTTACGAAAAAGGTGACGCGAACGTAAAGACGAGGAGATCGGCACCCGGAAGCTGCTCCAGCGGTGCACAATTTGCTGGACCGAAGAGCTAATAGTGGAAACAGGCCAGGACCATCTCCCCAAGCCATCTTACCTCACGGCCTGGTTCCAATATTAACATTTCGTTTTCCAGGACCTAAAATTAAAATTTTGACGCCGCTTCCCGGAGTCACATCGGTAGTCATCGTCATTACGAAGCCATAGTCATCGTCATCGGTTCGTCGTAACGCTGAATTGAATGAATAGCATTTTTAGCTTATTATCCTCTATCCAGCTTATCCAGAGGGCCATTGAGTCTGTGAACGGGGCCCTCGAGCCTGCCCAGGGGTTGCTAGCCCACCGCATATATTTCTGGATTTTATCAAGCAAAACCGTAACAAATTCGCAATCGAAATAGAAATCGAAATCATGCAATGTTGCAAATCCCGATTGCACGCTACATATTTGGAGCCCAACGCGGGGCGTGGCCAGATCGTTATCAACACG
Source organism: Chirona hameri (assembly GCA_036785665.1). Taxonomy (NCBI): domain Eukaryota; kingdom Metazoa; phylum Arthropoda; class Thecostraca; order Balanomorpha; family Balanidae; genus Chirona; species Chirona hameri. The sequence continues at coordinate 42,384 of JAXIVJ010006219.1, forward strand.
AAGTCAGCAGAGTTGCACATACCCATGAACCCAAGAAGAGCTTGCAAGAATCGGACTCTCAGAGAGGATGGAAGTACTGAAACGTCAATGTCGGGACGAGACGACGATTGTTGCAACTTAGGATGGGAACGCTCATGCTATGGCAGTGATGTCGTGTCTAGAAAGAAGATGCGAGTAGACGAACCAATTGTGAAAAGAGAGAAGATGCAACTTCCGACGAACCACAGGACACCGGAAGAGAAGGTCGGATTACCGCTGATCCACGGGATATATCCCTAACGATTCAAGAATGAAGTCACCGAGATAAGCCTGCTTGAAGACAAGACTGACGAGTGGTGGAAGAAATGTAGCAATGTTGCAGAGACTAGCAAGAAGCAGCAACCAGATGCAATGGAAATAATAATTGGGAAGCCCGCCAATACGGGAAAAGCGCAAGAAGCAATTCACCAAAGTGGCAGTTAAATCAGCGCGTATCAACTTTCAGCAACGGCCACTACCGTCACCACAGCCACCGCTATCGTGCCGCCCGGCTGGTTGCTGTCGCTGCCGCTGAGAGCCTCCGCAGCCGCTGACGACGGTAGTCGCCGGCTGGATGCTGTCGCCGTTACTAACGGCTGCAACTGCCGCTGACGATACCGCGACTGCTGACAGATGCCACTGCTAATGCCGCTGATAGCGGCCGCTGCCGCGGGCGGTTGTCACGGCCGTTGACGACTGGGGTCGCACGGCTGGCCGCTGTCGCCCGGCTGACCGATGACAGCGGCCGGCTGCCGCAGGCAAGTAACGCTGCCGCGGACCGCTGCCATTACTGCTGATGACCGCAACTGACGACTACAGCGGCTGCTGACGTCTGGCACTACCGGTACCGCGGACAGCTGCCGCCGTCGCCGACAGCTGTCGCTGCCGCAAGTGGCTGCCGCTGCCGCGGGCTGCTGTCGCTGCCGCAGACTGCTGCCGCTGCCGCTGCCGCGGGCTGATGGCGCTGCCGCAGACAGCCACTGCTGCCGCTGACAGACCGCCCGGCCGGCGGCAGTCGCTGCCCTTGCGAATTGATTCATGTGTGCCACTGGGTTATGTAAATATGTTCTAAGGGTAGGATATTGGGGAATATTAGTGGTAGGCCGTGTGGGTAGCCCAGGACGGGAACTATTCATAACGACGGATGCGCTAATGATATCGGGGGGGGGATATTGTCTGGAGCGGGTAGGGTAAATTTCCACGTCTCGGGGGTGACTAATGTACTTTCCCCAGGATAATCGGCCTATACATACCGCGGACCCTTCGTCCTTCCATCTCACGTCATCATTAGTAGGGCCAGACAGTACAGGTGCAGCCACAACGGAATAACGACAGAAGAACCAAGAAGGCTATGGCAGGGATATGCGACCATTCTACCGGCACTCAACCGCGAGGATGGACCCAGCTGGTCAAGTCTAAGAGCCGTTTGGAACAAGCGAGTCGCGGGACGAATCAAAATTGTGAGGACACAATTAAAAGAAGGGGGTCTTAACCCTATTTGTAACAGGGGGGGGGGGGGGGGGGGGCGGCGGATTCCGCCCCCCCCCCTCATGTTTTTCCCAGATATCTCCAGAACGGCTGGGAGCAGGCCCAATAAATTTTGGGACTTTTCATAGAATTGAACTCCGCATTTGGAGTCAAAATTTTGAGTTCTTAACCTGAACAGAGGCGGTTCCAGGGCACAGCTTTGGGTGGGTTCGGAGGCGACATTTGGCGATAATACGGAAATGCGATCTTCCACGGTTTCTTCCTAACTGCCTCAAGTATGAAGGAGTTACATCGGTTTACGGTGATTGCAACAAGTGCAAATTAGTTGATGTTAATGAAATATCATAAAAATTGCATGGCAGAGGCGGTTTCAGGGGCTTGAAAAGGGGGGGGGGGTTCCAGGAAGTATTCAATGCTTGGCGGGAAGCCAATAGAGCAATGTAAGGGGCATTTATAGCTATCAAGATGTAAAAGATAGCTTCTGCTTCCATTATTTGCATAATTTATTATATATAGAGTTTCAGGGGCGTGTTCAGGAACATGAAAAGGGGGGTGACTGGCATGGTGATGACGATATGCCAGCGATAACGGCGCAATAGACGTTTAGCTTATTATGATATATGCACATATGAGGCCAGCAAAGGGAATAAAGCCATTTTTTTTGCAGAGGCGCACTCAGGAATGGAAGAAAGGGGGTCATATTATTGCAAGGAAACTAAGAGGCATAGGCGTACAATTACATAACATACTGCAGTTTTCGGATGAAACACGCACCACAGGCTACTCTACGAACGATTATAAGATAATAGCCGAGTCCAGGTAGGGTAAAAAGGGGGGGGGGGGGTAAGCAATGTTAATTGAAGTTGTAAGTGAAATAGTCAGTGTTGACTAGTTAGTGTGAGAGTTACATGAGTCGCCGCTAGGCGGCGCTCCAGTCGAGTGTCAGCCGCCAGGTTTGGTTGATAATACAGTCTGCCTTTGGACACGGGGACGTGCGTTTGTGCGAGCGGCGGTGCGCGTTGCAGCAGACTCACACATGGCGCAGCCGGTTGTGAACCCCGGCGGGGGCTCCGGCGACAGTGCTACAGTCGAAGGTGGTGGTGGTGCAGTCGCCCTTCCGGGACAGTGGCTCAGCCGACTGACGCAGCCGGATAAATTGGATTTATCCGTAGATAGAGGAGCGAACTTCAGAGCGTGGAAAACAAGATGGAAGGATTTTTGTACGCTCTCCGGGCTGATGTCTCAGCCCACTGCGGTGCAGCTAGCCATGATGAGATCCTGCCTCTCGGACGACACCATTCGCGTAGTAGAAAACATGGGTTTGTCGCAGGAAGAAAGCGCCGATATGAACGTTATCCTCGAGCGTTTAGAGCGACATGCAGTCGGACAGGTGAGCCAGGTGATGCAGAGGCGAGCGTTTAACCTGCGAAGCCAGGAGGCAGGTGAAACGTTCGATGATTATGTGACGTGCCTCAGAGACTTGGGCAAGGACTGTGGGTTTTGTGATAACTGCAGAGACAGTTTGATTCGCGACCGAATTGTGATTGGAATCCGAGACGTTGATGTAATCCGACGTTTGTGTGCGGTATCTGACCTGAGTCTCGAGAAAGCGATCACAATATGTCGCTCCGAGGAATGTGCGGCCCGTGATGCCTTCGAGATCACCGACGGCGAGGCCGGCCCGGGCGTGGCGGTGGCGCGGCGTGGCCGCGAAGCGGGACCGGCCCCGGGTGCGGCAGGGCGACCGGCCCCGGGCGCAGGGCGAGGTCGGCGGGCGACCGGTGACGTCACAGACCACTGCCGACTTGGCAGTCGGCCAGCACCAGCGGAGCAGAGGTGGCCTCCCCGCAGCCGGGGTCGGTCCACGGGTGACCCATGGTCACGTGACCGCCCGGGTGATGCCTGCCGCCGCTGCGGTCGCGCCGGGTGCCGCGGGGAGACCGCCTGTCCCGCCTTCGACAGCGACTGTTTCCGCTGCGGTGATTACGGTCACTGGGGACGGGTGTGCAGCAGGAGACCCCGGAGAGACCGAGCTCAGGCAAATACAGTGGTATTTGAATCTACAGATGATCGCACCCAACTGAGCATGGTAGCTGTGAACAGTGCCCAGTACAGATCAGCTCCTACGATTGAAGTTGACGTGTTCGGTACCAGGCGGGGAAAAGTTTGTGCTCTCCCCGACACTGGAGCCGATATCAGTCTAGCTGGCCCCGGGTTTGCAGAGACCTTTGGCTGGGGTCGTGTCGAGCCGCCTACAGTGCATCCCACAGTGGTTGATGGCCGCGACAGCAACGCAGTCGGTCAAGTCAATGTGAAAATCAAGTTAGGGAAAATTGAAGTATGTGATACGATACACATAATCCCTGGAGTCACACGACTTGTTCTATCGTGGCACACGACACTGCGTCTCGGGTTAATTCCAGCTGACTACCCTAAGCAGAAGACGAGCGCACTGGGCAGCAATCATTCGAAAGACATCGCCGTGAAGAGGGTGGCGGCGTCCACCGGTGACCGTGACGGCGCCCAGTGGGCGCGGGCCAGCGCGCCATCGGCCGCGCAGGAGGCGCGGGCCAGCGCGCCGTCGGCCGCGCAGGAGGCGCGGACCAGCGCGCCATCGGCCGCGCAGGAGGCGCGGGCCAGCGCGCCATCGGCCGCCCAGGAGGCGCGGGCCAGCGCGCCATCGGCCGCCCAGGAGGCGCGGGCCAGCGCGCCATCGGCCGCCCAGGAGGCGTGGGCCAGCGCGCCATCGGCCGCGCAGGAGGCGCGGGCCAGCGCGCCGTCGGTCGTGCAAGAGGCGCTAGCAAGCGCGCTATCGACCAGCGCGCCGTCGGTCGTGCAAGGGGCGCGAGCGAGCGCGCTATCGACCAGCGCGGCATCGGCCGTGCAAGAGGCGCGAGCGAGCGCGCTATCGACCAGCGCGCCGTCGGTCGTGCAAGAGGCGCGAGCGAGCGCGCTATCGACCAGCGCGCCGTCGGTCGTGCAAGAGGCGCGAGCGAGCGCGCTGTCGACCAGCACGCCGTCGGTCGCGCGCGAGGCGAGGGCCGTGCTGGTGAGCGAGGACGATGACGTCTTCTGTGATGAGATCAAGGTAATGCCGGGAGAGCAGTTCAAGATCAATCTCAGCGACGGAGCTCGGCCGCACGCCGTTCATGCTCCTCGGCGCATCCCGTTTGCTCTGCGGTAGCCTCTGAAACGGGAGTTGGACAAACCGGAGAGAGATGGCATGATAGTGCCAGTGACGACACCGACAGAATACTGCGCTCCGATCGTCGTTGCTCCTAAAAAAAGCGGCGGCATTCGTATGTGTGTTGACTTTACGAAACTCAACAAGTCGGTGCGGAGAGAGCTCTATCAGTCCAACACTCCGGCAGAATGCGTAGCTTCTATCATCAGCTCCGATGCAAAATGGTTCAGTGTCTTCGATGCAGCCAAGGGTTATCACCAGTGTCCACTAGAGGAGCAGAGTCGCCCTCTCACAACGTTCATAACACCGTTCGGCAGATACATGTGGACCAGAGCTCCATTTGGCATCAGCTCGATCTCCGAGTTCTTCAACCGTCGCATGGAAGAATGCTTCCATGACATCCCTGGAATCCAACGCGTCGTCGACGATGTTCTGATCTGTGGCGCGACGAAGGAAGAGCTGGACGCGCGCGTGCATCTATTCCTGGATCGATGCCGCGCACGCGGCGTGACGCTGAACTCACAGAAAGCACAGCACATGCAGCAGCAAGTGAGCTTCGCAGGCTTCGTGGTGACCCAGGGAGGCTACAGACCTGATCCGGTGATGCTGCAGGCCATCTCAGCCTTCCCAGCACCGCAAACTCTGACGGACTTGCGAAGCTTCTTCGGACTTGTAAATCAAGTCGCACCCTTCTCGGAAGAAGTGGCGCAGCACATGGAACCACTGCGCCACCTATTGAGTACCAAACGAAACTTCAGTTGGGACAGCTGCCACCAGATGGCGTTCGAGGCGGCCCGCCTTGCTCTGTCATCGACCAGAACACTAGCGTACTTCGATCCAGCCAGACCGACGCTGCTGTCTACTGATGCCAGCAGACTTCATGGACTGGGATTCATCCTCCAACAGAAGCAGACGGACGGGGAGTGGCGCGTGATCCAGGCCAGGTCACGATCGCTGACAGACGCCGAGACCCGCTATGCTACCATAGAACTGGAATTATTGGCGGTGGCATGGGCGGTCAGCCGGAAATGTCGCCTGTTTCTGAGTGGAATGCAGCACTTCAACGTCATGGTCGATCACCGCCCACTGATCGCCATCTTGAACTCCAAGAACATGGATGAAATAGAAAATCCCAGGCTCCAGCGCCTTCGAGAACGACTCTGCATGTATAACTTCACTGCAGCATGGCAGCCAGGCAAAGCAAATCAGGCTGCTGACGCTCTGTCAAAATCGCCTCTGGATCCTCCGACAGCTGAAGACGAGCTTGCCGAAGACCGTACGGCTGTCAGCGTCAGGGCAGTGATATGTAGCGCACTTCAAGAGACCAGCACAGACATACGCATTGATGAAGTGCGCCTCGCCGCAGACGGTGACGAGGAAGCCAGACAGTTGATACAGACCGTTCTTAACGGATTTCCGGCATGCAAGGTGGACCTCCCGGAAATAGTTCGGCCGTATTGGGCGGTGCACGACCGACTATCAGTTGAAGACGGTGTCGTGCTCTGCGGCTGCCGCTTAGTCATTCCAAGACCGATGCGGGCTACAGTCCTCGCCGAGCTGCATGCATCTCACATGGGAAAAGAGAAGACGAAGAGCCGCGCGCGACAAGTTGTTTACTGGCCGGGAATGGATAACGATATTGAAAACGTCACTCGCAGTTGCAAACCATGCCAAGCGGAACTGCCTTCCCTCCAGAAGGAAACATTCTGCAGGCGGAAACGTCCTTCGAGGCCATTCGAGCAGCTGTGCACGGACTTATTTCAGCACGCGGGCCATTACTTTATGGTGGCTGTGGACCCGTTCTCAGGATGGCAATTCGCACGACACTTGGGCCGAGAAGCAACATCAGCCAGAGTGATCGCGGAAATGAAGAGCATCTTCTGCACAGCTGGAGCGCCAGAGAAGATATTCAGTGATGGAGGCCCGCAGTACACCTCTAAAGCATTCAAATCGTTCATGGACAGATGGAGAATCGAACACGTCGTCTCGTCACCGCACTATCCGCAATCAAACGGACGTGCCGAAGCAGGCGTCAAGGCAGCGAGCAAGCTGATCAGAAGGTGCTGGACTGCTGCCGGCGGTCTAGATAAAGATGAGTGGACACGCGGCGTGTTACAGCAGCGAAACACCCCAGGGCTGGACGGCAGGAGCCCGGCACAGATAGTGTTTGGCAGGCCAGTCCGAGACACGCTGCCGGCGCACCGGCGTGCGTTCGACCCTCGCTGGCAGCGGACCGCCGACGAAGCCGATGCAGCAGCAGCAGATGCCAAAGACGACGCGGAACGGCGCTACAATCAACACGCAAAGGACCCGCCTAGCTTGCGTGTCGGCAGTCAGGTGGTGATGCAAAATCACGTCAACAAGCGGTGGGACCGGTTCGGGGTAGTCACTGAAGTAGACTACCCTCGACGGCGGTACTTCATCCGCCTTCCGAGTGGGCGTGTACTCACCAGGAATCGCCGTTTTCTGCGTCAGCGTTACGCCTACGCTGAGCCTCCCAAGCCCAGTCACCCAGCACTGACTGATAACAAGCCCAGTCTGAAGGCCGTACCTGCCGAGCAGCAGCTGAGACGATCTACCAGAGTCAGGAGAACACCGCGCAGACTCATCGAAGAAATATAACCGCAGTTAGCAGTGGTCGCAGACTGGGCAAGTGTGTGAATAAGTTTATGTATGCATACCGAATGGTATAATTAACTGGTGTGGGGGTGTGGTTGTAAACGTTCCGCAACTTATCCGGTTGCTGCTTAATTATGTATTTGTTATCTGGCACATGTTGAACAGGAAAAGTTTCCTTAGAAGTAAATTTACTTTGCATTTATGTGCCGCCGAATGTGGACTGGGACTGGTGTAGGGGTGTGAGAGTTACATGAGTCGCCGCTAGGCGGCGCTCCAGTCGAGTGTCAGCCGCCAGGTTTGGTTGATAATACAGTCTGCCTTTGGACACGGGGACGTGCGTTTGTGCGAGCGGCGGTGCGCGTTGCAGCAGACTCACACAGTTAGTATCATAATAGCGGATAATATACTTATCAAAAGGTCTTGCGCCGCCCCAGTTTGGATCCTGGATACGCCTATGATGAAGTACAACATGCAAAAAGGAACTATCTACGATCAGTAACATATTTACAGTGCTGGGTAGCAACTTGTCTGCGGTTAATATGTTTTCCCAATTTTACCCCCTTTTCACTAACCTGGTACCGCCTATGGCAAAAAATATTATTTATAACTGTTTTGTCTAATGTCTCAATCACATACCATTTCATTTATCAAAAAACAACATAAAAAATGGTTTTATTACGCATATACTTCACCCCCATATTTAGTGACCTGCACACGCCTATGATTTTTGAATTTTCAAACGTCACCGTCATATATCAATTTACAATTCAATCTCTATCGATTCCTATTGGCTGTGTTAAAATCGGTCGATAAACATGAAAGCTATGTTGGATCAAAAATACCACTAAAATTTGTAGTTTTTGCCCCCCTGTTGCCCCCCTATCCCAAATTTATATTTTTTTGTTATTTAGAAATGTAGATCGTCTTGAGGGGAACCAAACACCGTTTCATTTGTGAAAATCGGACGGGTAGATCTCGAGATCTTCGGGGGGGGGGGGCGGAATCCGCCCCCCCCTGTTACAAATAGGGGTAGCCAGGAGCCTGTTACAAATAGGGTTAATGCAACGCTGGTTACATTTCTTCGTGCTGGAACTACGGCTAAATTTTCCACCTCTCAGCACCTGAGCCCGGGCGGGCCCGGCCACGTTAGCACGAGTACCGTCGGCCATGTTTCAGGAAGCGAAATCACTAGCCGGCCAGCCCCGCCGCCCAACAGTAGAGTAAACACACCTGGGAACCATTTTCACACATGCCACTTCGCACCGCTTCACCTCTTAACACCACTGCCGGAAAAGCCAGTGCCCGGCGGTCGGGACTGCGGGGCGATGGCCTCTGAACTCTCGGAAAGCCGGCCAGCTGAAGACGGTGACAGCCCGCGAGCAGACCGGAGGGACAAAGGCAGTCGCACCGTCAGGGGGGCCAGGGGCGGTCGCGCCGTCAGGAGGGCCAGGAGAGTCGCGCCGTCAGGAGGGACAGGAGCAGTCGCGCCGTCAGGAGGACCAGGAGCAGTCGCGCCGTCAGGAGGGACAGGAGCAGTCGCACCGTCAGGAGGGCCAGGGGCAGTCGCGCCGTCAGGAGGGACAGTAGCAGTCGTACACTCAGGAGGACCAGGAGAGTCGCACCGTCAGGAGGGCCGGGGGCGGTCGCGCCATCAGGAGGACCAGGAGCAGTCGCGCCATCAGAAGGACCAGGAGCAGTCGCGCCGTCAGGAGGGCCAGGAACAGTCGAGCCATCAGGAGGGCCAGGAGAGTCGCACCGTCAGGAGGACCAGGAGAGTCGAGCCGTCAGGAGGGCCAGGACAACATGGCCGGGAGGATCCAGAAAGGAAGTGGTGCTGGAAATGCGCGCCGGGGAGATGGGCCGGGCTCGTTAAGAGTGCAGTGGTGTCCGCCCATTTAAACTGATGGAGCGGACGAGTGATTGAGTGAACGTTGAAACAGGCGCTACGATTCGGAGCGGCGACTATCAAGGTATCATCCGGGTTGCACCTGTCATCTGCCACAGTAAGGCCGCTGCTCATTTCCCCACCCGCACAATATCCAAATATCCACGGTCTGTCACCCTGCGTCGTACCTAACGTCGTGTGCTCCAATAGGCGATATGAGGCAGTGAGGGATCTCGGGCGGGAGGGACGGAACGGGGCAGCCGAACGGGATCTAATGACCCAGGGAAGGGATCTTTACCATGAGGAGGGGAGGGGTGAAGTATGGATTTTGAGGAGGGGGGTGTCATGGACTAGTTGGTGGTATGACGGACCGGCGGAGGGGCGGGATAAATATGTGTCACGGGAGGGATGTAAAGAGACTGTTCCGGCGTGACGTAGCTATCAATATGGCATGTAACCGCACAGGTGGGGGTATGATAAAGATGAAGGATCGCAGAGGTGGAAGATATTATGGACTGAACGGAGTGATGATCGAGAAGCCGCGAGGCGGGATAGATTTCGGACGGATCTGACGTACCGGAGGCGCCGGCTCAACGGAACGTATTCCGCTTCACGTAAATTAACGCTGCCTCATTATTCCTGGTGCACCATACCATAAATGTTCATCCGCATGCACTGAAAATTAAGTCAAAGTTTGAGGTAAATCTTGGTTTTAATTATTTTCGTTGAATGTATACGAGCCGATTGTCAAGTTCGTTTGTCAGTCAACACGTTTGATTTGAGAGTAACTGCTAGCAGGCTTTCGGCATATTCAAAGTTTACTGTATGTGATGGTAAGCCGTGCTAAAAACCTATACAAGCATTTAAATCATAAACTTTACTGCAACTGAACTTGTGTAAAGAGGTATACCATTTTATCCAATTATCTTCCACTTAAATAAATTGCTCACGGTGATCTATTGGCACCGGTTTCGCAGAGAAGTATCGTGTTATTTAAGTATGTCAGGGCGTTGACATCCCAGCAATCCCAGTGCAGTGCAGTTCAGTGCAGTTCAGTGCACGGGGGGCATACTTGTTTGAATGCCCCCCCCCCGATATTCCTGTGTGGGAGGGGGGGGGGGGGGGTGCATCTGCCCCCTGATGCCCCCCCCTGGATCCGCCAGTGAGCGTGGTCATCTCATGGTTGGGTCCTCTTTTCTATTTTCATGAAAATATCACAAAATAACACACTTCATCTGCTAACTCACTAACGAGTAACGCTTGAATACCAGTACTTACTCTCGACAGGTGCATGCATTGTTAGTGTCGCTGTTGTGCCTATATTTGTGGGACCAAGATTCCTAGACTTAATACGTGGTTGGTACACTCCAATAAAATAAACGGCGGCTGTCTAACAAATCAGACACTACGACTGAAGCCTCGTGATCCTCACGTTCTCAGTAGTCGTGACCGCCTCCCTCGTAGTGACCGCCGCCCAAATGGTCACCGCCATGGTGCCGGAAGCCGCCGGCATCGCCACCGTCGTGGTCGCCGTCCCCGCCCCGGAAGTTACCGTCTCCGCCGTCTTGGCCGCCCCGGAAGTCACCGCCATCATAGTCTCCGCCGTCATGACCGTGGTCTCCACCTAAGCCGCCGTCATAGTCACCACCACCGAAGTGTCCGTCGCCATAGTCGCCGCCGTCGTCGTCTCCGCCGTGCTCGCCGCCGCCGTAGTCGTCGTACTGGGCGGTGGTGACGGCTACCAGGGCGAAGGCGAACATGAGCAGGAGCGCTGCCGTGGCGGGCCTCATGGTGCTCTGCTCTATGGAGCTGTAGGACCGTGTACCACAGACTCCGGAGCAGTGTGGCTTTGTGCCGGTCGCCGGCGCCTTTCTAAGAACATCGGCCGACACGCTCAGAGAGTCAGAGACTGTCTGTCAATCGCCGGAGACCGCCACACCACGCAGCGCCACTTGTGCAAGGATCGCACGCAGCGGCCGGAGAGCCAGCAGTCCAGCGAAGCGAAGCGAAACGCCTGCCGCAGCGAAGCCGGTCGGGCCACGCTGGCTGTCCACATCTCACGCAGCCATGGCAACGCTCGCCAGTCACCGTACTAGCTGTGGACATAGTGACCGTGATATAGTGACCGTGACCGTGTCAGGCGCCCGGGCAACAACCGTCAGTGTGTAATGTGCCATTGGTGCCATAAGTCGCTGAAATCACCAAGCGTCTTGGCAAGAGCGGCAAGGTCCTAGCTTGTGGTGTTGCGAATTTGTACGTTCTTTTCAGGGACGTGGAACCATGGGGGCAGTGGGGGTCAACTCGCCACCAACTTTGGAGCCGGGGGGAGGGGGGGGGGGGGGGGACGCCCCCCCCCCCCACTTTTTACACGATCACTCGACTCTGCCACTCGACAAGGGCTCGATCACTCGACTCTGATCACTCGACAAGGGCATTGTTATCGGAGCTTAAACGGCGGCGCGCAGCGCCTCAAAATTTGGCACAGCTGTTTGGGCATAAAGTACCCACACGGTGTGATTTTGTTTTACCTCGAGTCATCTCAGGTCAGGTCACCAAGTCAAGTCAAGTGACCCCACCTCCAAAATGTGTGCGGTCATGCCACAGCCAAAGTGATTGACCAAACGGTTTGAAACTCACAGGATGTCATCAGGTGATAAGTACCTACAATTCGTCTATCTCAATTTTTGTTTGTATATCGGTGACTTAAGGTTAGGTCGATTTCGTGACCTCTCCATTATAAGTCAATGGGGACAAATTAAAACACGTATCAATCTATAGGAAATGGATACATTTGACCAATTTTCTCCAAATCCACCACTCTTGTGCCAAATGCAAAGTCCTATGTAACATTTCTGTTCTTTGACTTCTACGAGGTCAACTCAGGTGACCCCCGAGGTCACGTAGGGGTTTTCTTCAATAACTCTTTACTAAATCAAGGTAGAGCAATGGAGTTTTCGCCATTGTAATCGGCTTGTCGAGACTAATCATTTGATGTAAGAGTTGACCCTGACCTCAGGCCAGGCCAATTTTTGTATATGGCATAACTAGGTTACCCAATATATCATTCGATGCGCCTCGACGAGAACAAGACAATGGTGAAATCTGTTCTACTCGATCGTGCGTCTGTCAAAAGTTATAAAAAACAATTTGGCAATTATTAGACTGTTTCAAATTAAATGTCTTCTGCTGACCTAACTATTGACCTTAGGCCAATTCTGATGGAACCTTAGCGATAGCATTAAAATAAATTTTCTTTCGAATGTTTTTTTTTGCGCGTCGCTAGGTCTTTTAGTTATCGAGATATAGACGGTTTTATCAAGGACACTCATTACATATAGCCGGAATTTGCCCTTTGGTGACTTCGGGTGACCTCAATATTGACCTGACCTAAAAATGACCTCAGTACTTTCGAAAGAGCTTGTCTCGACCTATCTACCATCGCTTTCCGCTAGTCGTGGCGTTGCGTGTTTTTTAAGAGATTAGTTTTTTGTTTAGATAGGGGGGGGCAGGGCGTCGCCACCACTACGGGCAGTACGGACACAGTGTCCGTACAAGTTGGCGAACCTCCAAAAACTTGTACGGACTGTCCGTACAAGTTTGCGAAACCATTTGAAGGTGCTGAATTATAGATACCGATACCTATTCATATTCTAAATATCTTCCGATGTATTATTTGTGACGAGTCGTGACGAATCACCTCTATTCATGGAACTAATTGCTCAACAGAAGACAACACAAAAAGATTGTCCCCTTACCAACTTGAACGCACAAATGGCCAGTTGGAATGAAATGTTAACATTTTTTCGTCTGGAGTTCGGAATAAGATTTGCCATGATTCCGCAAACTCGTACGGACAGTTCGTACAAGTTTTTGAAGGTTCGCCAACTTGTGCGAAAATGTCAAGAAGCATTGACATTTTGCACTTGTCATTGCTAAAACGTTTAGCCGTTTGGTGAGCGGTGCTTGATGTGAAAGCGGGTACTGCAAGTTTGGGGACGATATTGGTGGTAGCTTCAGGGTCGGATCTAGCCGTGGGTTGGGGGGGGGGCAAATCCAGTGGCGTATTTCCAAAAGTTGTTGAGCGGCGGGGAAGGGGGGGGGGGGGGGGGGGGGGGGTAGGAGGCAGGGGCGTCGCCGATTTTTTAGTGGAGGGTCTGCTGAAATGACGAAAAAATGTACTCCCAATTCTATGCGTGTATTTAAGTCTTTGCAGTATTTTTAATGTGGTTTTCATGTTATGGTAAGTACTACGAAATTTTACTGGTTTGCCTGATAAAACCCAGAAATATGGGCCTTGTAGAGGATAAGAAGCTAAAAATGATATTAATTCAATTCATCGTTACAACGAACCGAAGACGACGACGATGGCTTCGTTATGACAAATATTGAAGGAAAAAAAATATGATGACAAATATTGAAAAATATCTAAATTTTACGGGTTTGCCTGATAAAACCCAGAAATATGGGCCTTGTAGACTGTAGAGGATAAGGAGCTAAAAATGCCACTCATTCAATTCACCGTTACAACGAACCGAAGGCCATGGCTTCGTTATGACGATGGCCACCGATGTGACGCCGCGAAGTGGCGTGCATTTTTTTATTTTAGGTCGTGGAAAACGAAATTTTAATATTGGAACCAGACCATGAGTGGAGCCAAGCCTCAGGTAACCCCTATTCCTGGTTGCACATCTCGGTATGATGCAAAAATATTGAAATTAAGGTAGTTTTTCATATGCATATTCTTCGGATAGTAAATAACGATGAACGGTGGCATTCAGCGCTCAATAGTGCATTTGATAATAACTGTATACATATGTACCGAACTGTAACACACAACTGGTAACAGTGCAAATGGTTTAAAAGCAGCAAGAGGCAGAACGACTTTTCCGCGCATAAATGGTCCTTGTGGATCTGGAAGAGCCTGGGTCGAGATGGCTTGGGTCGAGATGGCTTGGGGAGATGGTCCTGGCCTGGTCCCACTATTAGCTCTTTGGTCCAGCAAGTTGGGCACCGCTGGATCAGCTTCCGGGAGCCGATGTCCGCGTCTTTGCGTTCGCGACGCCTTTTTTCAGAACTCGGCAGACTAGCTAAACATGTAGCCCGCTTTAATATTTTATGAGGGGAGTGGGCCCTGGGGTTAGGTAATTAGGTACCGCCAAGGAGAGCCTCTGCCAGACACTTAATTAATTCATTTTTCAATGTTAAAAATGTGTATAAGCAATTGCGAATTTTGTGGTATGCCGCGAAGCGGCGCGAAATTTTCAAGTTCTCACTGTCGATAGCTGGATTTTGACTGCTGCAAAGGCAATTTTTACAACTGTACGTCCGAACGTTTGGGTGGGGGTGGGGGGGGGGGATTATAGTTCCAGGACCTTGGGGGCATGGCTCCTTGGCCCCCCTGGATACGCCTCTGGGTAGCTTACGATCAGTGGAGTGCTCCCTTGCTTTTGCTTCCTTGCGGAATTCGCGAGAGAGCAAAACAAAATATTCCTGTGTTAGTCACTCCCGTGTTAGTCACTAGTCCAGTAACATAAATGGCCAGGCCGTAATTTTACTGAACTGTATTTGGTTTCCTCCTGGCGCTGACAACGCTGATGCACGCGCGTTTTATTTTACATGGATCCAAGCACAATGTATTATGCCTAACCCGCGCCGTGCAGGGAAAGAGGTTTGGATGCGCATTGCGCCTCCGGAAATTTTAGGAAATGCAAGGAACAAACGGGAGAGCTAGAGACGTGCTAGCTAGAGACGTGCGACTGATACCACAGTGTTTACCTCGTCGAGATGCGTCTCCCCATATGCAGCATGACCAACCTGGGTCACCAAATGACCTTGATGACCTTGACCTGTGGTGATATTTTGAACTTGATCTGATCCGTTCTCCAAAAGTATGGTTCTGATCGTCTTGACGAGGCAAACACGATGTTGTTAAAATTATTTCCCTATCCTAAACTATCCTAAAGTTCTAAACTTGAGAAGAAAAAAATCCTTTGATGACCATTGGTTACCTCAATATTCACCTGAGCGAAAATGTCACAATCGTAGGAACGAGGGGGTGGGGAGGCCATGGCCGCCCAAGTTTTCGGCTATTTGTTTTGCTGAACATATTTGACTAATTTATCCAGATATCCACCATTTTTTTCTTCTCGAAAGCAATAGATTTCGATAACATAGACAATCATTTTCAGTATAGATGCAAAAGTGGCGCAAAATTCGACAATGGCGCATATTGTTATGATATTGTGTGCTTCGGGGAGCAATCTGGCACGGTGGTAAGACATTTGCTTTCTGTGCCGGGGACCGGGGTTCAAATCCCTCGGCGGGCCTCTGCAAAAATTCGTCCCGGCCCACATATCCCTCGGAGCAGGGTGAGAGTTCCAGTTACGCTTTGGTCGCAGGAGGATATGGTGCTTGGTCCACTTCATTGTGTGCTTCGAAAGAAGAATAGAAGTGAGGTGTAAAAAGCTAGGATAAAATTAGTAAATACCAATTATCTCATCTCAACATTATCTCATCATTGTTTAGACAACTACGATAATATTGTCAGTGGCGAAGGGTTCGCGCGCTGGTCCAGTAACGCTGATTTTATCACATGCTTACATATGAAGCTTCCCGACACAGCGCTACGTTTTTTTTTTACACAACGTTAATAACAGGACAAAACATCGAATATATTCAGCAAGAGAGTCCTTACAACCAGAGCATGCAGTAAGTGATTTCTCGAGATGACCTTCAAAACTGCTATCTCAGCACTAAAAATCCCATTACGAAAGTGACTGGGTTTCCTTTAAACGCCGCATTGACACCCCTGCAAAAGATTACTTCCTACCACCCCCCCCCCCCGCTCGAAAGGTTCGATGTCATGGTGTGTCCGTACAAGTTTTGAAACCCTGGCGAAGCCACTGGGGGGGGGGGGGGGGGGGGCAATCACCGCCACCCGGCAGTTCGTGGTTGGCGCGAACCCCCGGCAGTGCGCGTGTCAATGGACCTTAATTCGGCAACAGTTACTAACAAAATACACTAAAAAAACTAAATAACTAACTTATATATAAGTAGATAAGCCTTTTCACTGAAAAATGCGTGTGTTCTAAATGCATTGGTTTGCCAGCTCACTTAGTTGAGTACGATCGTATAGCGATAAATTAATAAAAATGTACCCGAAACATTGGCCATAACACCGTACAAAACGGCATAGCATAACTCTGTTGAAGCCAAGTATGGTACAAGCACCAAATGTATGCTAAATGCATGATTTTGCCATTGTCAACTTGGTGCGAGCCCGGCACATCACCTCACCAGCTACCTCAGGTTCGGGAGTCAGTCAAGCCCGCCGGTTCTGGATTCAGGCACTGCATGAAAGCTCCATTACCGCTTCTCCGGCTTTTTGTGACCCTAGTACCAGTGTCGCTCCTTCTTCATGTTTACAAGCTTTTCGCTAGTTTTTTCTTTCTTGTTAGGCGACCCATTTCCTTATATGACATTGATACCCATGTCCTTAAATATATGACATATTATTGGCAATAAGCAGCATTGGGTAGGGAAAAGAGCGCCACACGTTGCTTCTCTTCAGTCTTAATGTTTGCCGTAGTATTGGCAAAAAGTTCGCCCCCCAACTTCAAAGTAGTTCCCACGCCCCTGGTTCTCTTTCATGACTTTTTGTTTTGTGCGTCGAATAGGTAGATGGTAGTGACATTTCTGGCCATTTATTGGTGGGTGGCGGTTAACCAAGTGTATTCTCTCACGTTTCAACACATTGTTGCCTCTCAGACAGGGGCGTGGGAACCGTGGGGCAATGGGGGAAACTCCCCCCAACTTTGGAGAGGGGGGGGGGGGGGAGAGCCGGTCGGGCCACGCTCGTTGTCCACATCTCACGCAGCCATGGTAACGCTCAGACAGGGGAACGGTTCCCACGCCCCTGCCTGGGAGGCAACAATGTACACGATCACTCGACTCTAGTGGTGCCAATCGGTACAATCATTTTCGGAATTCCGAATTTGTCCCAAGACCGATTCGGTTTTCGGACGGACATAAGCATATTTCTTTGGACATTTTCGGACATCCAACGCCCAAGGATGGTTTGTCGCGAAAATCACTTGTTACTTTTTGTATTAAAAAAGAAAGTGTGCCACAGGTAATTTCCATATCAATTTTCATATAATAATTTCCATATCATTTCCATATCAAACACTTTTTCTGCTTTCGGACAAATTTCGGACAAACAATGATTTTCGGACAGTTTCGGACGGACAGCAGACCAAGGTCTTGGACATCGGTCGGACATTGGACAAATATTTTCTGAAACTGGCACCACTACTCGACTCTGTATAAGAACAAGGGCATTGTCACCGGAGTTTCAATGGCGGCGCGCAATGCCGCGAAATTTGGCACAGATGTTAGGGCATCAATTACCCACATGGTGTGATTTATTTTTTACCTCGGGTCATCTCAGGTCAGGTCACCAGGTCAAGTCAAGTGACTCCACCTCCAAAAAGTTTGCGGTCGTGTTACAGCCACGGTGATTGACCAAACGATTTGAAACTTACATGATGTCATCAGGTGATAAGTACCTACAATTCGTTTATCTCGTTGTTATATCGGTGACCTAAGGTCAGGTCGATTTTGTGACCTCCCCATTATAATAAATGGGGAAAAATGAAAAACACGTATAAATCCATAGGAAATGGCTACATTTGACCAATTTTCACCAGATCCACCACTCTTGTGCCAAATGCCCTGTCACATTTTTGTTCTTTTACTTCTACGAGGTCAACTCATGTGACCGCCCAGGTCACGTATGAGTTTTATTTAATAACTCTTTAACAAATCAAGGTGGAGTAATGCTGTTTTTACAACTGTATTCGGCTTGTCGAGATAAGTCAATTGATTTCAGACCTTGACCTGACCCTGACCTGACCTCAGGTCAGTGCATTTAAAAAAAAAAAAAAATATAACCTAACTAGGTCACCCAATATATTATTCGATGCGTCTCGACAAGGCAAACACAATGGTAAAATAGGGTTTACTCTATCGTGCTTCTGTCAAAAGTTATTATAAAACAATTAGGCAATTTTTATAACATTTCAAATTCAATGACTTTTGATGACCTAACTATTGACCTTAGGTCAATTCTGATGAAGCTTGGTCGAATAAAATAAAATTTCCTTTCGAACGCTTTTTTCTGCGCGTCGCTAGCTCTTTTAATTATCGAGATATAGATGGTTTTACCAAGGACACTCATATATAGCCGAAATTTGACCTATGGTGACCTCAATATTGACTTGACCTAAAAATAACCTATTTTTTCGATAGAGATTGTCTCGAGCTACCGTCTTCTGCTTGTCGCTACGTTGCGTGCTTTTATAGATATCAGGGGGAGGGGGAGGAAATCACCCCCCGGCAGTTCGTGGTTGGCTCGAACCCCCGGCAGTGCGTGTGTTAATGGACCTTTATTCGGCAACAGTTAACTAACTAACTAACTAACTAACTAACTAACTAACTAACTAACTAACTAACTAACTAACTAACTAACTAACTAAAACTAACTAACTAACTAACTAACTAACTAACTAACTAACTAACTAACTAACTAACTAACTAACTAACTAACTAACTAACTAACTAACTAACTAACTAACTAACTAACTAACTAACTAACTAACTAACTAACTAACTAACTAACTAACTAACTAACTAACTAACTAACTAACTAACTAACTAACTAACTAACTAACTAACTAACTAACTAACTAACTAACTAACTAACTAACTAACTAACTAACTAACTAACTAACTAACTAACTAACTAACTAACTAACTAACTAACTAACTAACTAACTAACTAACTAACTAACTAACTAACTAACTAACTAACTAACATATAACAGATAAACCTTTTTCTCTGAAAAATGCGTGTGTTCTAAATGAAATGGTTTGTCAGTATTTTCTTGAGTACGACCGTATAACGATACATTCATAAAAAATGTACCCGAAACATTGACCATAACACCGTAAACCACGGCATAGCATAATTCAGTTGAAGCCAAGAATGGTACTCGTACCAAATGTATTATAAATGCATGATTTTGCAATGGTCAACTTGGTGCGAGCCCGGCACATCACCTAACCAGCTACCTCAGGTTCGGGAGTCAGTCAAGCCCGCCGGATCTGGATCAGGCACGGTGGAAGCTCCAGTTCCGCTTCTCCGACTTTTTGTGACCCTAGTACCAGTGTCGCCCTTTCTTCATTTTTACCAGATATTCTCTATTTATTTGTTTACTTGTTAGGCGATACATTTCCTTATATGATATTGATACCCATTTCCCTAAATATATCTAGATTACTATTTGATAAGCGTCTGTCTGTCTGTCTGTCTGTCTGTCTGTCTGTCTGTCTGTCTGTCTGTCTGTCTGTCTGTCTGTCTGTCTGTCTGTCTGTCTGTCTGTCTGTCTGTCTGTCTGTCTGTCTGTCTGTCTGTCTGTCTGTCTGTCTGTCTGTCTGTCTGTCTGTCTGTCTGTCTGTCTGTCTGTCTGTCTGTCTGTCTGTCTGTCTGTCTGTCTGTCTGTCTGTCTGTCTGTCTGTCTGTCTGTCTGTCTGTCTGTCTGTCTGTCTGTCTGTCTGTCTGTCTGTCTGTCTGTCTGTCTGTCTGTCTGTCTGTCTGTCTGTCTGTCTGTCTGTCTGTCTGTCTGTCTGTCTGTCTGTCTGTCTGTCTGTCTGTCTGTCTGTCTGTCTGTCTGTCTGTCTGTCTGTCTGTCTGTCTGTCTGTCTGTCTGTCTGTCTGTCTGTCTGTCTGTCTGTCTGTCTGTCTGTCTGTCTGTCTGTCTGTCTGTCTGTCTGTCTGTCTGTCTGTCTGTCTGTCTGTCTGTCTGTCTGTCTGTCTGTCTGTCTGTCTGTCTGTCTGTCTGTCTGTCTGTCTGTCTGTCTGTC
>JAXIVJ010006219.1:65000-68335 GCA_036785665.1 Chirona hameri
TGTCTGTCTGTCCTGTCTGTCTGTCTGTCTGTCTGTCTGTCTGTCTGTCTGTCTGTCTGTCTGTCTGTCTGTCTGTCTGTCTGTCTGTCTGTCTGTCTGTCTGTCTGTCTGTCTGTCTGTCTGTCTGTCTGTCTGTCTGTCTGTCTGTCTGTCTGTCTGTCTGTCTGTCTGTCTGTCTGTCTGTTGTCTGTCTGTCTGTCTGTCTGTCTGTCTGTCTGTCTGTCTGTCTGTCTGTCTGTCTGTCTGTCTGTCTGTCTGTCTGTCTGTCTGTCTGTCTGTCTGTCTGTCTGTCTGTCTGTCTCTGTCTCTGTCTCTGTCTGTCCTCTGTCTGTCTGTCTGTCTGTCTGTCTGTCTGGTCTGTCTGTCTGTCTGTCTGTCTGTCTGTCTGTCTGTCTGTCTGTCTGTCTGTCTGTCTGTCTGTCTGTCTGTCTGTCTGTCTGTCTGTCTGTCTGTCTGTCTGTCTGTCCTGTCTGTCTGTCTGTCTGTCTGTCTGTCTGTCTGTCTGTCTGTCTGTCTGTCTGTCTGTCTGTCTGTCTGTCTGTCCTGTCTGTCTGTCTGTCTGTCTGTCTGTCTGTCTGTCTGTCTGTCTGTCTGTCTGTCTGTCTGTCTGTCTGTCTGTCTGTCTGTCTGTCTGTCTGTCTGTCTGTCCTGTCTGTCTGTCTGTCTGTCTGTCTGTCTGTCTGTCTGTCTGTCTGTCTGTCTGTCTGTCTGTCTGTCTGTCTGTCTGTCTGTCTGTCTGTC
The DNA here is from genome assembly GCA_036785665.1 of Chirona hameri. Classification (NCBI taxonomy): domain Eukaryota; kingdom Metazoa; phylum Arthropoda; class Thecostraca; order Balanomorpha; family Balanidae; genus Chirona; species Chirona hameri. Next base: position 65,742 of record JAXIVJ010006219.1, read on the forward strand.
TGTCTGTCTGTCTGTCTGTCTGTCTGTCTGTCTGTCTGTCTGTCTGTCTGTCTGTCTGTCTGTCTGTCTGTCTGTCTGTCTGTCTGTCTGTCTGTCTGTCTGTCTGTCTGTCCGCAACGAATTTAAAGGTCCCCGTTATCCCAGTTAATATGCACTATGCACATGCACATTTCAACAGGGCGCTTCTTTCTGGGGATCGACATTAAGGAAATAGTTCACCTTGAAATTTTTTTACCCAACACGATTTGATTATATTTTTTAATACAATTTCATTTTATACTGTCAAAAATGGCCTTAAATCGCGCCGATTCAGGACAGAAGGCCGTAAATTTGTATTGTTTATCAAAACTATATGCATACTCTCTGAGCCAGAGTCCTGACGTCACGCGAATGTAAAAAATGGTTCAGCCAATCAGATTCGAAGTAGTCGCGGTAAAGAGATAGACTCGCATTGGAGATGTGCCAACCGGCGGCCGGCGTTCGCTCGCTAGCACCAGCTGCAAGCTGATTGGCTGATGGTTATAGCCTCTGCCCGGTCTAGAACCAGTACAACATTCCTTCCGCCAGCACCGCATTCCTTCGCCAAAACTCAAATATATTCGGCTGGAGAGTCTTTTTCAGTCAAGAAAACTTGCAGATAGGGGTTTCCAACACAGGCTACACAACTGCTATCTCAGTTTAAAACTAATGTTGAGGTGAACTATTTCATTTAATACGCTTCGAACTGCCGCTCGAAACAAAATATACATGGGCTAACAGGTTAACGGGTGAACTGGTCAACCTCTTTGCATGGGGCGACATAACTATGCATGGGTGGGGAGGGGGTGCTCACGGGCACGTGCATTGATGTGTGTATCTGCATCCAGGAGACTCCAGATAATTGGGAGTAGGGACATAATTAGATATAGTGATCAACATAGATAAGCATGGATGCAATGTGGGGCATGGATGGGTGGGGAAGGGGGGTGGGGGTGGGGGGGGGGGGGGGGTGCACGTGCTCTTCTTTTGGTGTGGGTACCACCATCCAGGAGATACCAGGTAATTAGTTCAATGTCATGGATGATGAGTGGAAGGGTGTATGAGTGGGTGACTGTCACGTTCGTGCCAACAGTGATCTATTTATTTTATAAGGATCTGCCGTTCCAGAGATTAAAAAAAGTATTGATATATGCTAAGCCGGGGTGGAGTTTTCACGGGTTTAATGGGTTTTATAACGGGTGTCATGGGTGTACCACAGGTATAATGGGTGAGTACCGTCTGTAACGGGTTATCACGTGTTCCTACAAGGGCACAACGGGTACCACGGGTGTATGTTGGGCACGTACGTTTTTGACGGATACCTCGGGCGTATGACGGGTACAAAACGCATTATAGGTACGACAGGTGTGCCACGGGTAGTACGGGTTATCAATACCTTATTGCTTATCACTGGATTGCACCACCACTTGACCTGTAATCGTCCAGTTGAGCGGACGGGTTAGCACTAGTGACATACTATTGGCAATAAGCAGTATAGGGTATGGACAAGAGCGGTACACCTCTTCAGTCTTAATTTTTGCCGTAGTACTGCCAAAAATTTCGCCCCAATCGGCCCCCCCCCCATTTCAAAGTAGTTCCCACGCCCCTGCTCTCAGATGACTGGAAGGAACATGGTGCATTCAAAAACATATTGTAACGTATTACGCCAGTGGGCACTAGGTGGGTATTTGTTGAGGGAGGTCAGAGCACCTCTAGATAATTGTGCAGCATCTACAGGAGATGGGGACCAGACCAGCCTCCGTTGTTGCCGTGCGACCATAGGAGAGGTGACCAGGCGTGGGGCGGGGACGGATCGGAACAATGCAGCATTGTCACCAGCTAACCTGCTGCGCCGTCACCATCTGCCGGGTCCCACGCCGCTCCGGTGGCGCCGTACGGCAATCGACAGACAAATGGCCCCCCCGTCTGTCTCCTCCCGAGTCCCGGCCGCGCTCACCTCCAGGAGAAGGCTGGTACGGCTAACACGGCCACCAACCTCCACAGGCTCCTCCAGGAGAAGGCTTGGTGCGGCTAACAAGGCCGCCAACCTCCACAGGCTCCACTAGAAGGCATGGTGAGGCTTACACGGCCGCCAACTTCCACAGGCTCCACCAGGAGAAGGCTTGGTGCGGCTTACACGGCCGCCAACCTCCACAGGCTCCACCAGGAGAAGGCATGGTGCGGCTTACACGGCCGCCAACCTCCACAGCTCCCCAGGAGAAGGCTTGGTGCGGCTTACACGGCCCCCCAACCTCCACAGGCTCCACCAGGAGAAGGCTTGGTGCGGCTTACACGGCTGCCAACTCACAGGCTCCACCAGGAGAAGGCTTGGTGCGGCTTACACGGCCGCCAACCTCCACAGGCTCCACCCAGGAGAAGGCATGGTGCGGCTTACACGGCCGCCAACCTCCACAGGCTCCACCAGGAGAAGGCTTGGTGCCGCTTACACGGCCACCAACCTTCACAGGCTCCACCAGGAGAAGGCTTGGTGCGGCTTACACGGCCGCCAACCTCCACAGGCTCCACCAGGAGAAGGCATGGTGCGGCTTACACGGCCGCCAAACCCCTCCCCCCCC
>JAXIVJ010006220.1:0-60000 GCA_036785665.1 Chirona hameri
ACTTTCGATTTTAAAATTGACATTCTTTATTAAACACCCCGTATGATATTCAATTATCTATATTATATATGCATCTCAACAGTCAAACAAACGGTGAAGCACAAAACGTACGCAGTGAAACATCACCCAAATGCAAGCAAATGTTTATGTACTTCCGTGACGCATTTGTGCCCAATACCCAATCAACACCAGAGCGCATTGGGGTTACTATACAACATTTTGGAAACCTTGCTGTGAAAATCTCTGAGCCCAAATATATTCAATGTTTGTTTGTTTTGTAATGTTTGGTTATCATGCACCGTGCACATGTAATAGGTCACTCTAAACATGTTGTAAATATCTCAGTTATCTCAACCGGAAAAAAGGTAAAGGTGGGTATATCCTCTTCAGATGCAAAACACAAGCCAATAATATGACACCACCCAGCAGTATATTTGTGTTTTCAATTATAAAAACGTGAGATCAACTCGGGCGATGATTTGCCTATTACCATAAACAATCCCACCTAAACTGCAGGTATCTGCATAAACAAGCATTGCGTACGATTTACCTATGCAGGAAAAGGATGTCCTGTACAGGAGAGGACAGGAGGTTCTTCAGTCTACCGATGTCTCTAGCCGAAACACCAAGTGCAGCACAAAGGTGTACATACACTACCTACACTGTGGGGCTGTGTCGCCCCGCGCCCCAGTCGCGGTTCGCTCCGTTCTGAGAAGACCGCCAGTCGCCGGCGACGGACGCTAACTTGACGTGACGTCATTAGTTCGAGTGACGTCAGCGGACAGGAACCCCGAGCCCGCGGCGCTGCGGCTCGTGAAACTTTCCTCCGAAATGATGTCGTTAAAGAGCAGACTTTTACGACGGATTGTTGGTCAAAGTCCACTCAACAAGCAGCTGTTAAAGCAGGCTGATGCCGGGTTCCATGAAATCATCCAATCAAAAAAGTTTGGACAAAAATAATTAATAGGAAGTGTCACGGTGTGTCCGCTTTCCAGCACCGGAGAAACGGATCAGTTTGGGATCAGTTAGGTCGGCGAATTCAAGGCGAATTGGGCGAATTTACGGACTGCAGTTCATCGACTTGATCAGGATTTTCCCTAGCAAACAATTCGCTCACGCACGTGACTCGCTCCACCGCATGCCCGCACTTCGAAGTCATAAATCGTCGCAGACTGGAATAAATGTGCTTCAGATGAATGTCTACATACACCAGAATGGAGTAAAATGGAGATAAATCGCCGCAGACTGGAATAAATGTGCTTCAGATGAATGTCTACATACACCAGAATGGAGTAAAATGGAGATAAATCGCCGCAGACTGGAATAAATGTGCTTCAGATGAATGTCTACATACACCGGAATGGGGTGCTGATCGCCACTACCGCAGCGTCTCCGCAGAACGCCCTCGTCTGAGCTGTTGATATGAATCCAGAACGACTGAGAGGACTTCGCCGTAGATCCACGACTGAGAGGACTTCGCCGTAGATCCACGACTGAGAGGACTTCGCCGTAGATCCACGACTGAGAGGACTTCGCCGTATATCCACTACAGACTCTCTGCATTAGTCACCGCTGAAACATATTGATCTGGCCTCAGAGCAAATCACCTCGAGAACGCTCGGTGTCCGAAAACCGTGTTCACTGTTTAGGAGAGGAGACAGGAAAAGGTCAGGTGCATTTATTTCACTTGAGTATAAAATTAAAAACCGTCTCCCTTGCTAGCCACAGTCTACTGTGAGAAAATTGAGATGCGACTCTCTTGGTGAAAGCGTGCGTTTTCCATTCAATATAAAATGAAGTATCAAAAGAGACTCAAGCTCCATGAACGGATGTACCGTGCTTCGCCTGTACACCACATGGTACTTAAGACTGTTTCACTAGTGTGACTTTGGAAAAGAAGGGAAAGTGAAAACAAAGCGGATTTCAAAGAAGATCCTTTATATTATTGACGTGAGAAACGTGAAAAAACTGTTTTTGAAAGAGAAGGATTATGCAGAATGCATATGCAGCCTTGGTGTACCACTCCTGAACATGCTGGTCGCTACCTGAGCGGCTGGCCGCTGGTCGCTTGTCGCTGGTCGCTACCTGAGCGGCTGGCCGCTGGTCGCTTGTCGCTGGTCGCTACCTGAGCGGCTGGCCGCTGGCCGCTGGCCCCTATCTGAGTGGTTCCCCGCTGGCCGCTATCTGAGCGGTTCCCCGCTGGCCGCTATCTGAGCGGTTCCCCGCTGGCCGCTATCTGAACGGTTCCCCGCTGGCCGCTGGCCCTATCTGAGCGGTTCCCCGCTGGCCGCTGGCCCTATCTGAGCGGTTCCCCGCTGGCCGCTATCTGAGCGGTTCCCCGCTGGTCGCTGGTTACTATCTGAGCGGTTCCCCGCTGGCCGCTATCTGAGCGGTTCCCCGCTGGCCGCTATCTGAGCGGTTCCCCGCTGGCCGCTGGTTACTATCTGAGGCGAGCGATCGATCGGCGGGGGTCGGCAGCCGACAGGAAGGTGTGGCGGGAGTTCCCCTTCTTTACCTCACACCAGTGACCCGGCCCCACAGGCTCACATAACTCCTGCCGACGAGCACCGGTCCCGTGGGTGTGCCATTCCTCGGTCACCTCTCGCCCAGTGCCTCGCCCTCACGCCAATGTCCTGCGCCTCGTGCATGCTCGCTCAGCCGACCGACGTACCAGGGGCGGGCCGCGTGGCGTGGCGCCGATCGAACCGCTCGCCACTCCAGTCGCCGGCCGACCACGGACCGCAATTCCGTCACCTCGACTGCGGAAACGCATACAGCCAGGCGACAGTCCCGGGTCCCGTACGCGACAGGCCGAAACGACGGAAGCGTTATTGGCCTGTGAATGATCCTAGAGGTTAGAGAATATGCATTTTTAGTTTCAATTAGTGTTCGAACAGGATGTGATTCATAGAAATAAAAAAACGAATGTGTTGACGCTCTCACAGCGCACAGGAACATAAATGCGCTAATGCAAGCATAAGGATTTCGATTAAATCATTATTAATTAGCGAGAATAGCACCAGTAAGGCGCCGTAGTTGGCCATGAACGAGCGAGCGCGAACGAAATGTATGATGAATCTCAATTCGATCGGGCAAGTAGTTTCTGAGATACAAAAAAAGGTGAGCATGTGCGCACTGCACACGTGCAGTCACCCATCCCTGACTTGTGGGGAAAGTGGCGGTTGGGGGGTCCCTAATCACACACCAAATGTGCACATAATCTGCCCAGCCGTTGCGATTTTTTGCGAGAAAACACTTTTCAACACCCCTCACGCGGCTCGCGCCACGCGCAGTGGTAGTCACCCACATGAGTCGGCACTAGTCTCAAACAGGGTAGGTTGGATGGGGCTGCTCAGCAAAGAAGCCCGCTTGTCAATCGGACGAGCGGTTGCAGAGATATGCGCTTCTCAAAAGCGTCGCCACGGGTTGGGCCGGGCCGCTCATATTCAGAATTTGCCCATACACCACGGAAGGACGAGCGAGCGCGAAGCGCTCGCTCGTAATAACGAGGTAGGTGCTAGGAGTAGAATAACGAGGTCGGTACTAGGAATAGAACCAGCAAGGCGCCGTAGTTGGTGATGAACGAGCGAGCGCGAAGGAAAAGTATGGGGAATTTCAATTCCATCGGGCAAGTAGTTTCTGAGACTAAAAAAAAAAGTGTACATGTGCGCACGTGCGAGGTACCCACCCCTGACTTGTGGGAAAGTGGTGGCTGATAGGTCCCTAACCACACACCAAATTTGAACACAATCGGCTCAGTCGTTGCAGAGTTTTTGCGAGGAAACACCTTTCAACACCCCTCACGCGGCACGAGCTACTCGCAGTGGTAGTCACACACATAAGTCAGCACTAGTCTCAAACAGGGTAGGTTGGATGGGGCTGCTCAGCAAAGAAGCCCGCTTGTCAATCGGACGTGTGGCTGCAGATATATGAGCTTCTAAAAAGCATCACCACGGGTCGGGCCGGGCCGGGCCGGGCCGGGCCGGGCCGCTCATATTCAGATTGTTCCCATATACCATGCACGGAAGGACGAGCGAGCGCTTCGCACTCGCTCGTAATAACCAGTAAGGCGCCGTAATCGGCGATGAACGAGCGAGCGCGCAGGAAATGTATGGTGAATTTCAACTCGATAGGGCAAGTAGTTTCTGAGATACAAAAAAGGTGCGCACGTGCAGAGGCACTCCACCCATGACATGTGAGTCGGCGGCGGCGGCGGAGGGGTCCCTAACCACACACCAAATTTGAACACAATCAGCTCAGCCGTTCCTGAGATATAGAATAGGGGTGTGCACGTGCGCACGTGCAGAGGCACCCCATCCCGCACGTGCAGAGGCACCCCATCCCTGACTTGTGGGAAAGCAACGGCTGAGAGGTCCCTAACCACACACCAAATTAGAACGCAATCGGTTCAGCCGTTCTGAGATATAGAATAGGGGTGTGCACGTGCGCACGTGCAGAGGCACCCCACCCCTGACTTGTGGAAAATTGGCGGCTGAGTGGTCCCTAACCACACACCCAATTTGCACACACCAAATCGGTTCAGCAGTTGCAGAGTTTTTGCGAGAAAACACTTTTCAACACCCCTCACGCGGCACGCGCCACGCGCAGTGGTAGGCATCCACATGAGTCGGCACTGGTCTCAACAGGGTAGGTTGGATGGGGCTGCTCAGCAAATAAGTCAGCTTGTCAATCGGACGTGTGGTTGCAGAGATATGAGCTTCTCAAAAGCGTCGCCACGGGTCGGATCGGGTCGGGTCGGGTCGGGTCGGATCGGGTCGGGCCTCATATTCAGATTTGTTCTCATATACCACGGAAAGACGAGCGAGCGCGAAGCGCTCGCTCGTAACGAGGTATATGTATATTCCGTCAGCTCGTAATGATAATATTTATCACAACAGGTATACATAGACAGGGGCGGATCCAGGCGAGGCAAGGGCCCATGCCCCCCCCCCCGTCCTAAAACTATTATTTCCCTCCCCCACCCCCAAAAAAAAAACGGTCGGACGTACAGTTGTAAAAATTGACTGCAGTGGCTCAGTCAAAATCCAGTTGTCCACAGTGGAAAACAAATTCGCGACGCTTCGCGGTATGATACAAAATTCTCAATTGCTTATACAAATTTGGAAAATGGGAAAATTAATTAATTAAGTGGCTGGCAGAGGAACTCATTGGCTGCCCCAGGGTCCACTCCCTTCATAAAATATTAGATTTCAAGCGGGCAACATGTTTAACTATTCTGCCGAGTTCCGAAAAAAGGCGACGCGAACGCAAAGACGCGGACATCGGCACCCGGAAGCTGCTCCAGCAGTGCCCAACTTGCTGAACCGAAGAGCTAATAGAGGGACCAGCCCAGGACCATCTCCCCAAGCAAGCCATCTCGCCCCAGGCTCCTCCAGATCCACATGGACCATTTATGCGCGGAAAAGTCGTTCTACCTCTTGCTGCTTTCAAACCATTTGCACTACTAACAGTTGTTTGTTACAATTCGGTACATATGTATACGGTTATTATTATCATATGTACTATTGAACGCTGATTGCCACCGGTCATCCTGATTTACTATCCGAGGCTAATAATGTATGTATGTAATGAAAAACTACCTTAATTTCATTATTTGCCATCATACCGAGTCCGAGATGTGCAACAAGGAATAGGGGCTACCTGAGGCTTGGCTCCACTCACGGTCTCATTCCAATATTACAATTTATTTTCCACAGCCTAAAATTAAATGTTCACACCGCTTCGCGGCGTCATATCGGTGGCCATCGTCATAACGAAGCCATCGCCATCGTATTCGGTTCGTTGTAACGGTGAATTGAATAAATAGCATTTTTAGCTTTGTATCCTCTACTAGGCCCACCGTCCATATTTCTGGGCTTTATCAGACAAACCCGTAAAATTTCGCTCCGCTTGGCGGCGCTAAATAACAAGTACCTACTATAACATGAAAACCACATAAAAAATGCTGCAAAGGCTTAAATACACGCATAAGAATGGGGTACATTTTCCCGTCATTTCAGCCCCCCCCCCACACACACTAAAAAAATCGGCGACGCCCCTGCCTACCTACCCTACTACTACTACTACTACTACTACTACTACTACTACTACTACTACTACTACTACTACTACTACTACTACTACTACTACTACTACTACTACTACTACTACTACTACTACTACTACTACTACTACTACTACTACTACTACTACTACTACTACTACTACTACTACTACTACTACTACTACTACTACTACTACTACTACTACTACTACTACTACTACTACCCCCCCCCCCCCCGAGTAGTAGTAAAAGACATGTTCGTCGGGCACCAGACCATCGCCAGTCCCAAAGACGCCCCAGTCCCGCGCCCATCGCCAGTCCTAAAGACGCGCCAGTCCCAAGCCCATCGCCAGTCCTAAAGACGCGCCAGTCCCGCGCCCATCGCCAGTCTCTGACCGCTGCATCACCCGGGGTAGGACCGCTGTCGCAGCTGCACGACCGAGCACTGCGTCCTTCCACTGATGACAAACGCGACGAACGATGTGTGATTCCGCACACACCGTCCCAGCACGGGACAGCACACCTATCCTATTCATGAGATCTGGCCCAGATACCTGGCCGGCCGGGCCGCGAGTTTCCGAAGTCCCACACTATTCAGATCTGGCTCAAACGGGTGACGTCACCGCGCTGCGTTGACGGCAGGCCGCCCATATTAACAGGCTTTTAAGTTAGCGAAGATAAACTCGGTCGTTGTGTTGTCCATAGTTGATGGGTTCTAATTTTAGCGAGCTCTTTTTCTCTTTTTTCCTTCAAATTCTTCGGAATCGATTGGCGTAGCGGAACGCACAAACAGCCATTAGAGAGCATGCAAAAAGTCAATGATAATGTGTAATGAACAGGTCAGACACGTGGATTCTCCGTTCACCACGCACACTGGAAGGTGAAGGGGTCTGAGAATTACGCGTCCTGGAAGGGGGAAGTCGCCCCCTGATATCTCAGCTCCTATAAGACCTAGAATAACGAAATTTGGGAGGTAGGAGGGGGCTGTAGAGAACTCTATTATGTGCAATTTTCATGCCCCTAGGCATGACACTTGGTCTTCAAGGTCAAATGACATCAAATGTAAATTTCCCCCAAATATGAACTTCTTCAGGTAGGAACAAACCGAACAAAAAAAAACACTAAAAAGCTCTTGGAACGCACTTTCGCATTGATATACTCAGTTTTGAGCTCAGATAGATAGTGTAGACACCACTGGTCACCAAACTTAAAAATGAAAATTTTAGGCGAAGAGTTGGCCAAACACGCCGCTTTGTAACTATCTATCTGATGAACTATGTTTCTACTTTAACCTGACCTGGTGCATAGGCGTATCCAAGGGGGGCTACAGGGGACATGCCCCCCCCCCCCCCCCCACCCTGGAGGCCAGCGGGCCCCTCTGGCCAGCGGGCCCCTCTGGCCTTTTACCTTTAGAGAACCCTGTTAATCTGCTGCGGGCCAGCATTTGTATAGGGCTTGCCGACCTGAAGAGGGCCTCTATCGGCATTTGGATGGCCCTACCGATCTGCAAAGGGCCCTCTTACAGCATTCAGGGCCCTGTCGATCTGTAGAGGGCCCTCTCAGTCCCACGTAGGACACAGACAGGCCGACAGAAGGCCCTCTCAGGCCGACGGAGGGCCCTTTCAGAACGACGGAGGGCCCTCTCAGGCCAACGGAGGGCCCTCTCAGGCCAACGGAGGGCCCTCTCAGGCCGACGGAGGGCCCTCTCAGGCCGACAGAGGGCCCTCTCAGGCCGACGGAGGGCCTTCTCAGGCAGACGGAGGGCCCTCTCAGGCCGACGGAGGGCCCTCTCAGGCCGACGGAGGGCCCTCTCAGGCCGACGGAGGGCCCTCAGGCCGACGGAGGACCCTCTCAGGCCGACGGAGGACCCTCTCAGGCCGACGGAGGACCCTCTCAGGCCGACGGAGGACCCTCTCAGGCCGACGGAGGACCCTCTCAGGCCGACGGAGGACCCTCTCAGGCCGACAGAGGGCCCTCTCAAACCGACGGAGGGCCCTCTCAAACCGACGGAGGGCCCTCTCATGCCGACAGAGGGCCCTCTCAGGCCAACGGAGGGCCCTCTCAGGCCGACGGAGGGCCCTCTCAGGGTGACGTACGGCCCTCTCAGGCCGACAGAGGGTCCACTCAGGCCGACGGAGGGCCCTCTCAGGCCGACGGAGGGCCCTCTCAGGGCCTCTCAGGCCGACGGAGGGCCCTCTCAGGCCGACGGAGGGCCCTCTCAGGCCGACGGAGGGCCCTCTCAGGCCGACAGAGGGTCCACTCAGGCCGACGGAGGGCCCTCTCAGGCCGACGGAGGGCCCTCTCAGGCCGATGGAGGGCCCTCTCAGGTCAACAGAGGATCGTCTCTGTCTCTGTGTCATAGGGCTCTCTGTCGACCCTCAACAGAGAGGTCGACAGAGAGCCATATGAAGCCGACCGAGGGACTCATAAATGAAAGTAAAAATGGGCCCCTAAGCCTGCGGTAGTACCTGCGGGTGTCCAGGGTACCCCCTTGGGGACGCCCCTGTACCTACTTAACTTACTGTCACACAGGTATAGGTACCGCCTACCGTGTAGGTGGGGTGAACGATAAGGGTGGCGCAAAATGGGGGGCAGCGGGGGCAATTGCCCCCGCAGAATTTTCTAAGGGGCCCTATAGCCGACGCATTTTAGTTAATCTTCCCAAAGTATGCCATTATTTTTTACTAATTTTTACCTGAATATCAAAATGAAGTGGCCGAAATCCGAGGAGAAATGTGAATATTGTGGCATTTGTTAGGAGTCCCCCTGCCGATAGGCCGGGGTATCAAAATGAAGTGGCCGAAATCCGAGGAGAAATGTGAATTTTGTTGCATTTGTTAGGAGGCCCCCATGCTGAGAGGCCCTTTCCTGGGAGGCCCCAGGAAAGCTCTGCCCCCGCTAGACGAAATCCGTGGTGCCGCCCCTGGTGAACGCCGACAGGACCCAGAGGCATTGGTAGGGGCCGGCTGCAAAGGAAAATTGGTAGGGCTTCGGCGTTGCCAGCCCTATAGAAAACAACTCCCTTTCGCCGCCCTCTCTTTGGCGGGAAATGACGTCATGTCACGTGACCTCCCGACCAATCAGCGGACAGCGGAGGAGGGACGCGGGGCCGGCGCGGCCGAGACAGCCTCACTTTTTTTCTTTTTTTACTCTCTTTATTCAATCACAAAATTGTTTTTGAGTCGGTACAGCGGAGGAGGTGCGGCGAGCCGGCGTCGGCGGCAGCTGCAGACCAAGTGAGGCCAGCCCCCACCAGTAACAGTTGGCAGCAGCCTCATCTACTACACCATAGGGTTCCCATGTTAAATCGATGATTTTCAGACGATGCTGGCTCGTAACCTATGGAACATATTTTAAATCTGACTTCTGGAAAAGATAGCTACACGCCTTGGCTACAACGTTTTTATTTACTATTTTTCGATTTTCTAAGAGAAAAGTGGTCAAATGGGCTTGGGGGTTAACCAATGTCGTAACGTCCATTGCCGATCGTGGGTTCGAATCCCAGAGGCACCAAATATTTTTGCGTTGGACCCAATGCATAGTCATGATTCATAACATCATTCGTTATGCCGGCCTTTTCTCATCTCACACCTCCCTGATTGACCTCTAATTGGTGACCTGTGATGTCACAGAAGCCAAGCTAGGTAAATAGGTCATGTAGCTCCAATTATATATAGTGTGCCGTGTGCGCCGCCACAGCAAAGTAGTTGTATCGCTTTTGGCGGCCAAACCCTCTGATTTTGGCACATTTCATGATAATTATTGACCTTCCATATCCTTCAGTGACCTTATAAATGTGCGTGATCACACTGGGTCAAAGCCTATATCTTGTTAGCCATTATTAGGTCAAACCATTTTTTCACAGTGTTTCCACAATATTGTAATATGATATGTTGGTACCTTTAATTTTAATTTTAATATTCGATAATGGATGTAACTTTATGTTCAAGACGTACTAACATATTATTGATCTATTTAATCTCCAAAGCATAATATTAATAAATGACGTATGAATTAATAAACAATAGCATTCACTGATGGGAGATGGGAGCTCTAAGTAGCACACTTAATCCCGGAGCAAAGCTGTAAGACTTCAATATGTTACAATACGTCTTCAATATGTTACAAACATCAAAACGGGAACTCAAGGTGCCTTATTTCTAACAGGTTGGGACAAAACGCTTCTGAATTGAGCTATGATGGGTTAACAGGGTAAATATTTGTGGGTCGACGGACCAGTAACAACAGGTTAACGGGTCAAGCTGTCTACCAAATTTTGTTATGTGTCAACGGGTTAACGGGTTAACCATCCACTATCATTATTTCAAATTGATTACAATTTCACCAAAAAGGCTGCATTAAGCAACAGCCAGGTGCAATTAAAACCGAAGTGGCCCACCCCCAGACATAAAGAAATTTAAATGTAAAAATTAGCCACTTCAGTCTATCAATGACCTGGAACTTCGATAGGATGGCACGGTCAGAACCTGAGCCTGCACCAGAAGCATTGCTAGCATTGGGTCTGGCCTAAGAAAGCCATTCAATCAAAACATTCAGCAGTATTTAACAATATCAAAGCTATGATCTCGTTATTATGTGTTGCACAAGAAATAGTCACAACATCCCCACAAACTACTTTATTTAGGATTTAGGTAGGTGACCACCTACCAACGTGCCTACCGCAGGATCATAGATAGCTCATCATGAATTTTTATATCTCAAAACAAAAGCACAACGAATGTATTTCGCGCGTTATAGTTGAGTTTTCGTGACCGCTTCCAAATCCACTACAGTTGCACTACAGGTACTGAAATATACACTACTTCGACTACTACGTCGTGTATTTGGTGGAATTAAATTAACTAAATGAAGATATAATCTATGGAAATACAAGTTATTGATAACAAACAATACTGTCAATTTATAATAGACAAAACAGTTACCAGAAAAATTATATCTTGTCTCATTAATTTGGGCGTTAAATTCCTTACTGTTATACCCGTTGTTCTATCACCCTGAGTGAGGCTGCCTCGGCCGCGCCGGCCCCGCGTCCCTCCTCCGCTGTCCGCTGATTGGTCGGGAGGTCACGTGACATGACGTCATTTCCCGCCAAAAATCGTAGCGTTATGGTGACCTTGGAAGAGCGCTGTCATTGGCCCGTCATTGCCAGGGAATGACGTCACGTTAAGGTGACGTCATTCCACACCAATAGGAGGCCAGAGATCTGAATAGTGTGGGACTTCGGAAACTCGCGGCCGGGCCAGCAGTGGGGAGCGAGGAGGCAGCGTGGGCGCTCTGGCACGCGCTTAGTCAGAATAATATAAAGAGATGATAGAAAATATAGCCTGTGCTTATGCTACGGTTAATTAAAAAATAATGCAGAAAAGATGAAATGCAACACCAACCTATATTTCGCCTTGCGGCATCTTCGGGTCTGATAATGGATGATAACGTTAGTTATAATACCCGTGTGATACGGAGCCGGAGAGCGCCTTGCGGCTTCTTCGGGGCTGATAATGGATGATAACGTTAGTTATAATACCCGTGTGATACGGAGCCGGAGAGCGCCTTGCGGCTTCTTCGGGGCTGATAATGGATGATAACGTTAGTTATAATACCCGTTTGATACGGAGCCGGAGAGCGCCTTGCGGCTTCTTCGGGGCTGATAATGGATGATAACGTGAGTTATAATACCCGTGTGATACGGAGCCGGAGAGCGCCTTGCGGCTTCTTCGGGGCTGGTAATGGATGATAACGTTAGTTATAATACCCGTGTGATACGGAGCCGGAGAGCGCCTTGCGGCTTCTTCGGGGCTGATAATGGATGATAACGTTAGTTATAATACCCGTGTGATACGGAGCCGGAGAGCGCATTGCCGCATCTTCGGGCTGATAATGGATGATAACGTTAGTTATAATACCCGTGTGATACGGAGCCGGAGAGCGCTCAGTGAGCTCTATCAGCACACCACATTTGGCCTGGATACCTCAATAATCACAGGCAGTAGACGACGAAATGTCCAGGGGTCAGAAATGTCAGAAACTACCCCCTTTAGGAGGACTCAGTGCCCCCTCGGGGTCGGCGACCCCAGTGGATAGTCGGGCGCAGTACCGCGCACGTGACCTACGAGTGTCGAGTCTGCGTCACCAACCGTCTGAACTATGGAGCCCGGCATTTAATTTTGCAGGCGTCCATTTGTTGGCTCGTACCACGTGCCATGTGCCACCGATTGATCTGCGATTGGCACCAACTTGTGTGCCCCGACTCGGCGCATCGAACGGTGCCACTTGTGTCGAAATCCGTCCAGCCGTTTGAGCTCCAGAAGTGAAAATGTTTGAACACACACACACACACACACACACACACACACACACACACACACACACACACACACACACACACACACACACACACACACACACACACACACACACACACACACACACACACACACACACACACACACACACACACACACACACACACACACACACACACACACACACACACACACACACACACACACACACACACACACACACACACACACACACACACACACACACACACACACACACACACACACACACACACACACACACACACACACACACACACACACACACACACACACACACACACACACACACACACACACACACACACACACACACACACACACACACACACACACACACACACACACACACACACACACACACACACACACACACACACACACACACACACACACACACACACACACACACACACACACACACACACACACACACACACACACACACACACACACACACACACACACACACACACACACACACACACACACACACACACACACACACACACACACACACACACACACACACACACACACACACACACACACACACACACACACACACACACACACACACACACACACACACACACACACACACACACACACACACACACACACACACACACACACACACACACACACACACACACACACACACACACACACACACACACACACACACACACACACACACACACACACACACACACACACACACACACACACACACACACACACACACACACACACACACACACACACACACACACACACACACACACACACACACACACACACACACACACACACACACACACACACACACACACACACACACACACACACACACACACACACACACACACACACACACACACACACACACACACACACACACACACACACACACACACACACACACACACACACACACACACACACACACACACACACACACACACACACACACACACACACACACACACACACACACACACACACACACACACACACACACACACACACACACACACACACACACACACACACACACACACACACACACACACACACACACACACACACACACACACACACACACACACACACACACACACACACACACACACACACACACACACACACACACACACACACACACACACACACACACACACACACACACACACACACACACACACACACACACACACACACACACACACACACACACACACACACACACACACACACACACACACACACACACACACACACACACACACACACACACACACACACACACACACACACACACACACACACACACACACACACACACACACACACACACACACACACACACACACACACACACACACACACACACACACACACACACACACACACACACACACACACACACACACACACACACACACACACACACACACACACACACACACACACACACGCACGCACACACGCACCTACACACGCACCTACACACACACCTACACACACACCTACACCTACACCGACACCGACACCGACACCGACACCGACACCGACACCGACACCGACACCGACACCGACACCGACACCGACACCGACACCGACACCGACACCGACACCGACACCGACACCGACACCGACACCGACACCGACACCGACACCGACACCGACACCGACACCGACACCGACACCGACACCGACACCGACACCGACACCGACACCGACACCGACACCGACACCGACACCGACACCGACACCGACACCGACACCGACACCGACACCGACACCGACACCGACACCGACACCGACACCGACACCGACACCGACACCGACACACACACACACACACACACACACACACACACACACACACACACACACACACACACACACACACACACACACACACACATACGCACACACATACGCACACACAAACAGGCCGACCCAACTTTCGCCGAGCCACCTCCCAGAGGAAATATTCGACGCTGAACGCGTGCAACGCTAGCCCGTAGCACTGCTTTCAGCCGTCTCCGATTTTGGATAATAAAATACACAGCGAATCAGGACTGCACTCTGTGTGCCTGCAGTGGCGTCGCCAGAGGGAAATAGCAGTACTGCACGACACCGCGAAGGCTGCTGAGACATCCAACACGGACCAAACCACCCAATTTGGATAACGACGGTCCCCCGTATCGACCTGCGGGGCGCCTCCATGCCATGTCAGCCCACGCCACACCGCGCCGCAGGTCAGCCACAGACGAAGACATCCGTCATCACGCCATGCACCATGACCGGCGCCTCAGTCGACCGTCGACCGTGGCGGTGGCGGCGGCCGCGCGACATGAGGCCGGCATCGACCGGGGTGCACGCACCGCCGGCCGCCGCCACAGCCGTGCCATTCACTCGCGCCCCCCCCCCCCCCCCCGCCGCGCACCGCCGCTCGCACGGTCGTGTACAACACGTGCAGACGCGACGCGCCCGGTATGGACACACGGCGACGACGCGTCGATGACGACACAAGGCAGGCGATCGGTGAACGGCGCCGGTCAACGGTCAGTGAACGTCGGTGAACGTCGGTGAACGCCGTTGAACGCCGTTGAACGCCGTTGAACGCCGTTGAACGCCGTTGAACGCCGTTGAACGCCGTTGAACGCCGTTGAACGCCGTTGAACGCCGTTGAACGTCGGTGAACGAACGCCGTTGAACGCCGGTGAACGTCGGTGAACGTCGGTGAACGTCGGTGAACGCCGGTGAACGTCGGTGAACGTCCGTGAACGGTCAGTGAACGCCGGTGAACGCCGCCAGACGGCAGACGGCAGCCGAGGACAGGCTGCGTGGCTGGAAACATGGACGGCGCTGGACAGCATGGCGACGACGGCGTCCGACCGAACAGACATCATGGCAAACAAATGTGGCGGCCGATACAGCCAGCGACGTGCCGCTGCAGCGAGGTGACTGATACAAACAACATCAAAAAACAGACCGACCTTTGGAGTATTCTGTGGGCTTACCAGCATAAAGCATTAATAGTGATAATGATGTTACATAGAAAACACCTAGATTGTAAAGCAAAAAAGGCTGGAAACCGTTCAGTTTTAAATCGGAGATTACAACCAATCGTATGTAGGAACGTCAGGAAGAGTGTGGGGGGGGGGGGCAGTGAAACTTTGATCTCGTCTTGAGAGAAACCCAACCCCTGTGGAGAATTTCCTTGCAGATTTGGACTATTCTAGTCTTGGCGAATTGTTTGCCATTAAAACATTGTCTCATAAAGCAAAATAACATATTTTAGCAAAAATGTGGCCGAAAAGTGAAGGGACCGTCAGGTCAATTCGTCAATTCCCTGTCCCCCCCCCCCCCCCCTCCCCTGTTCCTACGCCTATGCAACGCGTGGACCGACGCAAAGCACACAGAAGGAGGTACGACTAAACAGGTGCCCGGAGGGCAGCGGACGGAGGAACGTCCCATGGGCTCCGAACAAGCATCAACTACACCATAGCAAGTACGAGTGGCATAGATGCATCAGGCGCGAACGTGACGCGGTAGAAGCCTGGCTTTAAAAGATGGCCCGGTGAAGGCGCATCTATCACAACTTCGTTTCACTGCCAGCACATTATCGCAAAACGCATCAAAAACAATTAATGTTAAATGTTGCTCAGCTATGCGTCACGTTTTGTACATTGCTACATGCTGCAGACCGCAAGAAGTCGGTGCGCCCTAAACCCCTAATCACCAGCAAGCAGCGCCGTAGTTGGCGATCAACGAGCGGATGCGGACGAAATGTATGGTGAGTTTCAACTCGATCGGGCAAGTTGCTTCTGAGATACAAAAAAAGGTGAGCACGTGCGCACGTGCAGAGGAACCCCACCCCTGACTTGTGGGAAAGTGGCGGTTCAGGGGTCCCTAACCACACACCAAATTTGCACACGATCTGCCCAGTTTTTGCGAGAAAACACTTTTCAACACCCCTCACGCGGAACGCACCACGCGCAGTGGTAGTCACCCACATGAGTCGGCACTGGTCTCCAAACAGGGTAGGTTGGGTGGGGCTGCTCAGCAAAGAAGCCCGTTTGTCAATCAGACGTGCGGTTGCAAAGATATTAGCTTCTAAAAAGCGTCGCCACGGGTCGGGCCGGGCCGGGCCGGGCCGGGCTGGATTGGGCCGCTCATATTCAGATTTCTCCCATACACCACGGAAGGACGGCTTCGCACTCGCTCGTAATAAACCAGTAAGGCGCCGTAGTCGGCGATGAACGAGTGAGCACGAAGTAAATATATGGTGAATTTCAACTCGATAGGGCAAGTAGTTTCTGAGATACAAAGAAAGGTGTGCACGTGCAGAGGCATCCCACCCATGACTTGTGGGTAGGCGGCGGCGGCGGAAGGGTCCCTAACCACACACCAAATTTGAACACTATCGGCTCAGCCGTTCCTGAGATATAGAATAGGGGTGTGCACGTGCGCACGTGCAGACACCCCATCCCTGACTTGTGGGAAACTGGCGGTTGAGAGGTCCCTAACCATACACCAAATTTGAATACAATCGGCTCAGCCATTCCTGAGATATAGAATAGGGGTGAGCACGTGCGCAAGTGCAGAGGCCCCCCACCCCTGACTTGTGGAAAAGCAACGGCTGAGAGGTCTCTAACCACACACCAAATTAGAACACAATCGGCAACGCCGTTCCTGAGATATATAATAGGGGTGTACACATGCGCACGTGCAGAGGCACCCACTCCTGACTTGTGGAAAATTGGCGGCTGAGGGGTCCCTAACCACACATCAAATTTGCACACAATCGGCTCAGCCGTTGCAGAGTTTTGCGAGAAAATACTTTCCAACATCCCTCACGCGGCACGCTCCACGCACAGTGGTAGTCACTCACATGAGTCGGCATTGGTCTCGAACAGGGAAGGTTGGATGGGGCTGCTCAGTAAAGAAGTCAGCTTGTCAATCGGACGTGTGGTTGCAGAGATATGAGCTTCTCAAAAGCGTCGCCACGGGTCGGGTCGGGTCGGGCCGGGCCGCTCATATTCAGATTTTTCCCATATACCACGGAAAGACCACGTAAAGTAAGTAACCACGGAAGGACGAGCGAGTTACGCTGGTAATCACTGCTTTAGACTAAGACAGCACACGGGTCGTGGGTCTACCTATATTATTGTCCCTAGATGGCACTAGTAGTAAACGCCTGAAGTTATGCTGTACCGCATAGCTTAAAGCCGAGAATTGCGATATGCGCAATGGGGGAGGGGGAAACAAGTCATTCTGATTATTATCCAAATGGGGTAATCATGCCCTTGACGCTGACAACCATTGCACTAAACGATCGCGTGCATGTAACCATGACTGTGACAAATGAACATCATCGGTCTTAAAGGGAATAGGTCACCTTGAAAAAGTCATTAAATTTGGTTATACGGGGTATTTTGAGCTGAAAAACGAATATGACATTTGTTTGGACGATATATGGCTATCCGTCGAGAAATAGACATGTTTCCCTTTTCTCCTGCATGGCCTTAACAATCTTCATGACAATGTATGACGTCATGCATATGGTAGCTTGGATATGGAAGCTACTGCACACAATAATGGCGGACTTTAGGCATATATACGCAGGCTGCTTGTAACGTAAACAACCGTTGTGAAGTTTTGCGGACCCGAAGCAGTCTTATAAAAGTTGCCCACTAGTCCTGTGTCGAAATTACTTAGCGTAACGAGGTAATTATTTCACCACAACGCATGTTTCGATCTGCTCTACATATCTGCTATATCAGTTATAAACCCATGTTAAAGGTGAACTATTCCCTTTAACACGCGCACGGCCGGGGGTGATCCCCCCCCCCCCTCCCCTCCTCCCCCACTGCAGCCAACTGCCACTCTTTACCAACAGAGCCTACAGCCTGAGACCCACGCGGCGAAGCAGTGGCGTCACTCGGCGACCACTGTCCATCGGGGCACTGAGCCTCTCTCTCTCTCCGTAGTCTGCTGAACTCCTCTCCGTAGTCTGTTGAGCGCCATACCAAACCGGACGGCGGCGGCCGGCGCCAGGGGGGGGATCGATTCGGCCGGCCTGACAACCAAAACAGAGCTGGCTGGCTGGGCCGACGGCGGCGGGCGGCGGCTCCATCAGCAGGAGACCTTCAGGGGTCGGGTCAATGACGGCTGACACGCAGAGCTCTGTCAGGACCTGCCGTCAGTGTCAGGATCTCCCGTCAGCCGACACGCAGGCAGACGACTGTCAGGACCTGCCGTCAGCCGACACGCAGGCAGACGACTGTCAGAATCTGCCGTCAGCCGACACGCAGGCAGACGACTGTCAGAATCTGCCGTCAGCCGACACGCAGGCAGACGACTGTCAGAATCTGCCGCCAGCCGACACGCAGGCAGACGACTGTCAGAATCTGCCGTCAGCCGACACGCAGGCAGACGACTGTCAGGATCTCCCGCCAGCCGACACGCAGGCAGACGACTGTCAGGATCTCCCGTCAGCCGACACGCCGGCAGACGACTTCTGAGCTCTGACGCGTCCGACAATGGCTCACACGACTGCAACTCGGCCCCCGCCGCCGCCGACTGAGACGACTGAGACGACTGAGACGACTGAGACGACTGAGACGACTGAGACGACTGAGACGACTGAGATCGCCAGATCGCCAGTCACCGTGCGAGACGACCGAGACGACTGAGATCGCCAGATCACCAGTCACCACGCGAGACGACTGAGACGACTGAGATCGCCAGTCACCGCGCGAGACGACCAAGACGACTGAGATCGCCAGTCACCGCTCTCACCGACCGAGACGACTGAGACGACTGAGATCGCCAGATCGCTAGTCACCACGCGAGACGACTAAGACGACTGAGATCGCCAGATCGCCAGTCACCGCGCGAGACGACCGAGACGACTGAGATCGCCAGATCGCCATTCACCACGCGAGACGACTGAGACGACTGAAAATCACCACTGCCGCCGCCGACTGAGACGACTGAGATCGCCAGATCGCCAGTCACCGCGCGAGACGACTGAGATCGCCAGATCGCCAGTCACCGCGCAAGACGACTGAGACGACTGAGATCGCCAGATCGCCAGTCACCGCGCGAGACGACTGAGACGACTGAAAATCACCACCGCCGCTCTGAAGACAATTAGACACTCGACGACGCCATTTCAGTTAACCGCTTCATAGCCGATGAGTGTGTTGACTCAATGCCCATTTTGCAGAGGACAACGAGATATGGTTAGGAAAGGGCCATACCTTGTCAGAAAGAACCAAAATGACTATTCGGAGTGAAATGCAGTAAGGCATCATTGAACACCATTCGGTATGTTTTTTCGAACGAGGAACGTGAAGCTCTGATCGATTCAATCATTGAGCCAGACGCTGCCAGTGGCTGACAGACGCCGACACACAGAGGCCAGCTGACACCTCAGCCAGCTGACACCTTACCACACCGACCAACACTCAGCACGCTCTCAGAGTTCGGCATCGTCCCGAGACGCCGCCGTCTGCGACGGACGCCGCGGCGGGCTCGGAGCCCCGGAGGCCGGATGTTTTGACCCTTCCGGCCGGGACGGAGCGCTCCTCCCGGGGCGGCGCGTCGCATCGCCAGGGTAAATGGAACGGAACCCCGCCGCGTTAGTCACACGGCCGACAGCTCAGCCAGGTACACGGTCTGAGAGCGGGCGGCACAGTGACGTCATTTGGGCACCCCGCCGCGTTAGTCACACGGCCGACAGCTCAGCCGGGTACACGGTCTGAGAGCGGGCGGCACAGTGACGTCATTTGGGCACCCCGCCGCGTTAGTCACACGGCCGACAGCTCAGCCGGGTACAAGGTCTGAGAGCGGGCGGCACAGTGACGTCATTTGGGCACCCCGCCGCGTTAGTCACACGGCCGACAGCTCAGCCGGGTACACGGTCTGAGAGTGGGCGGCACAGTGACGTCATTTGGGCACCCCGCCGCGTTAGTCACACGGCCGACAGCTCAGCCGGGTACGCGGTCTGAGAGCTGGCGGCACAGTGACGTCATTTGGGCACCCCGCCGCGTTAGTCACACGGCCGACAGCTCAGCCGGGTACACGGCCTGAGAGCGGGCGGCACAGTGACGTCATTTGGGCACCACAGTGGCGTCATGTGGGTGCCAGAGAGACGTCATTGGGTAATAATACCCAGCGTCCCAGTCAAGATGGTCCGCAGGTAACATCAAACTATTGTATTAGCTTGTGAATTGAATGGAGTTGAGTTGAGTTGAGTTGAGTTGAGTTGAGTTGAGTTGAGTTGAGTTGAATAGGCGGCATTGCACCTCGTGACAGCAGCAGTACTAAACTCAGACGCGCAAAACTGAGCTTCCAGCCGTCAGCATGTACTCCCCGAAGAGTGAACTGAGCTCTGTCCCGCACCGCTGAGATCCAAGACAGCACCGCTGGGCTCGCTGACGCCGCTGGGGCGTGCGGTGGGACACAGCACTAAACTGGACACAGCTCAAAAACAGCACCACTTAACTGCATGCTAGCGGTACTGAAGCCTGTGTCAGCAACAACTGCATGCTAGCGGTACTGAAGCCTGTGTCGGCAACAACTGCATGATAGCGGTACTGAAGCCTGTGTCGGCAACAACCGCATGCTAGCGGTACTGAAGCCTGTGTCGGCAACAACTGCATGATAGCGGTACTGAAGCCTGTGTCGGCAACAACTGCATGCTAGCGGTACTGAAGCCTGTATCGGCAACACTGTGCTGCAAGAGAGCTCCCCGAGCTGCGCGCGGCAGCCCTGCGATGGCGGCGGCTAAACACGGCCATAACCCTGCCACGCCGACCAACCGAATTGGAAGGCAGTGCCCATTAAGGTCGGCAGGTGGACCTGCACGCTGCCCCTGCCGCTGGGAGCGAGAGCGAGAGCGAAAGAGACAGAGCGAAGAGACAGAGCGAAGAGACAGAGACAGAGACAGAGACAGGGCGGAGGGCGAGGGCGAGGGCGAGGGCGAGGGCGAGGGCGAGAGCGAGGGCGAGGGCGAGGGCGAGGGCGAGGGCGAGGGCGAGGGAGAGGGAGAGGGAGAGGGAGAGGGAGAGGGAGAGGGAGAGGGAGAGGGAGAGGGAGAGGGAGAGGGAGAGGGAGAGGGAGAGGGAGAGGGAGGGGGAGAGGGAGAAGGAGAGGGAGAGGGAGAGGGAGAGGGAGAGGGAGAGGGAGAGGGAGAGGGAGAGGGAGAGGGAGAGGGAGAGGGAGAGGGAGAGGGAGAGGGAGAGGGAGAGGGAGAGGGAGAGGGAGAGGGAGAGGGAGAGAGAGAGAGAGAGAGAGAGAGAGAGAGAGAGAGAGAGAGAGAGAGAGAGAGAGAGAGGGGGGGGGCGAGAGCGGCAGCCACAGCACAGCTCCAGAGCTGGAGTGGAACGTGCCATGGTCGCCAGAAGTGGATACAGACGCTGCCGGACTACTGATGCCACTGCATCTACAGATGCCGCACTCCAGCAGGAGGCCCTGTTCGAAACCCAGCCCTGAAGCGAGCCACACCAGTAGCTGAAACACATCAGCGCTTACAAAGTGGCCTGCAAATCGTCCCGCATCGCCCGTACGTAGAACAAACGGTCGCCTGCCGGTCGGTGGGTCTGCCCGTGTCGAGTCTTGCAGCGAGCGGCAGCTACCGCTGCACTAGGCGCACGCCGCGATATCCGCCGCCGGGGCACCATTACAGCCGCTATTCCAACCCAGCCGGCACTCAGCAACGGCCGGGCAGTGGCCGGCGTACCAACCTCCGCCAGGAATAGCCTCCGCCGCGTGGCTGGCCGCAATGGTCTCCGGTTTCCTACCGACCCGTCTGCGGCGTGCCGCTGTGCCTCTGAAGATTGACGCTGTCAGCACCTCGGTACTCCGCTGCAGTCGGTCAACTCGGAGACAGCTCGGAGACAGCTCGGAGACAGCTCGGAGACAGCTCGGAGCCAGCTCGGAGACAGCTCGGAGACAGCTCGGAGACAGCTCGGAGCCAGCTCGGAGACAGCTCGGAGACAGCTCGGAGACAGCTCGGAGCCAGCTCGGAGACAGCTCGGAGCCAGCTCGGAGCCAGCTCGGAGCCAGCTCGGAGCCAGCTCGGAGCCAGCTCGGAGACAGCTCGGAGCCAGCTCAGAGCCAGCTCAGAGCCAGCTCGGAGACAGCTCGGAGACAGCTCGGAGCCAGCTCAGAGCCAGCCCAGAGCCAGCTCGGAGCCAGCTCTGAGACAGCTCTGAGACAGCTCGGAGACAGCTCGGAGCCAGCTCAGAGCCAGCCCAGAGCCAGCTCGGAGACAGCTCGGAGCCAGCTCGGAGACAGCTCGGAGACAGCTCGGAGCCAGCTCAGAGCCAGCCCAGAGCCAGCCCAGAGCCAGCTCGGAGACAGCTCGGAGCCAGCTCGGAGACAGCTCGGAGACAGCTCGGAGACAGCTCGGAGACAGCTCGGAGACAGCTCGGAGACAGCTCGGAGCCAGCTCGGAGCCAGCTCGGAGACAGCTCGGAGACAGCTCGGAGACAGCTCGGAGACAGCTCGGAGACAGCTCGGAGCCAGCTTGGAGACAGCTCGGAGCCAGCTCGGAGACAGCTCGGAGACAGCTCGGAGACAGCTCGGAGACAGCTCGGAGACAGCTCGGAGCCAGCTCGGAGACAGCTCGGAGACAGCTCGGAGACAGCTCGGAGACAGCTCGGAGACAGCTCGGAGACAGCTCGGAGACAGCTCGAAGACAGCTCCGAGCCAGCTCGGAGCCAGCTCGGAGACAGCTCGGAGACAGCTCGGAGCCAGCCGTCCCGCCGCGCAGCCTCCGTATTCCAGGCGAGCAAACAACCAGACACGTCGGAGGAATCCGGCGCCGGTCGGCTCGATCACAAAGCCGCCCGCGGAGGAGCCGACGCGCCGACACTTCACACAAGCGGAGCCCTTCTGACGTCATCGTGACGTCACCTGAGAGCGGCGGCTGGAGCGGCGCCAGCACAAACAGCGCCGAGAACGGCAGACACAACGCCGGCTCAGACAAACGGTACGCGCCGCCGACAGCGGGGGAGGACGGCGTCTGATGCACTGTCTGCTGCCTCAGGTGTCTGGGGGTCGCCGCCGACAGTGGGGGAGGACGGTGTCTGATGTACTGTCTGCTGCCTCAGGTGCCTGGGGGGTCGCCGCCGACAGCGGGGGAGGACGGTGTCTGATGTACTGTCTGCTGCCTCAGATGCCTGGGGGTATGTGTGTGTGGTTGGGAGTTCGTTCTAGGGCGCCGCAACTCCTGAGGTTATACGGCACCCATGTCTGAAGGTTTGGGTAATGCGCCAATCAGATGGGCCCTATTTCCAATGGAAGTCTAAATTGGTCCTTCTACACACTACACGAATTCGTGGGTCAATTGACCCACGAATTCGTAAACAAATCGCCATCACTCATGCTTTTTGTATTATCGCTTCGTAAGCTTGTCTGGCAGAACTCCGTTCGAATGTTCTATGAGCGTGGATGAACAGAAGCTCAACAGCTAGGTAGGCAGCGCTGCAAGCCTTCTCTAGTTGTCACGTTATTTCTAATTTTGCCCTTAAATTGAACACTGACCGGAAACGTTACGGCTCAGTTGTGGATGTCATTCACATCCAACATGAATTTCCAATCCCAGACATAGTACAGTGGTGAAGGATGGATCTACTTAAAGTGAATGTTTCACCTTTGTGTTGGTTTTGAACTGAGATAGCCATTTCATAAAACCAACGTTGCAGGCACTCGGCGTCAGGGGGCTAGGTCGCGAGCGGCTTGACCGCTCGCGAGTTCCCCAGTTCGGTCCCGCTCTCCGACCGGTGCGCGCGCTCTCCGTGCGTTTTGTAGTGCGTGGTCGCCGTTATTTTAGGCGACCACCAAATCCGCATACGTATGGTGGATAAGGACGCAGCGAATCTGGCGGAAAGTGTGGCGCAGTTGTCTGCGAGAATCGGCCGGCTGGACACGCTGGTCGCTGGAAGCTTGTCCGAGTGCAGTGTGAAACGTGATAACCGTTGGGCAGTTCACCGCGACAGACGCGAGTGAATCCGACACCGCCGGTCGTCGGCACGTCGAAGTTGACGAGCAGCATCTACCGACGCAGAGTGCCGTCTGTGGCTCATACAGCGAGCCCCAAAGTGAGTTCCGTGCTATTAAAGGGACACTCCCACCTTAACCCGCGCACTGCAGGGGCTTTGCGCCGAACACGAACTGCAGGGGGGTTGATTTCCGCCCCCCCCCCCCCTGAGATCTCGAAAACTACGCTGCGTAGCGAGAAGCGGAAAAAGGCATTTGATAGCTTGGTACATGATCTATCGAAAGTATTGCAGTGTTCTTTTAGGTCAGGTAAAAATTGAGGTGAGGTCACCAGAAGTCATCAAAGGTCAATTTTTCCAGTTTTTTCCTGTTTTAGGACATCGCTCCAGAAATTCCCATATATCTGAGAAACGATGCTAGTTAGAAACAAACGGAAAAAATAAAACGCCAGCCAGTTAAATTTACAATCGCTAAGGTGCCCTCAGATTTGATCTCAGGTCAATATTTGAGGCTCCAGAGGTCAAAAAGGAAAAATGCAGTTCTTTTGCTAAATCGTTTTTGCAATTAACTGTTTACGTAATAAAGATAACGGAAAACTGTTTACGCCATTGTGTTTATCTTGTCAAGGCGCTTCGAATGATATACATGGTGACCTTGTTAAGTCAACTTAACCATTTGACCTTGACCTCAAGTAGGGCATGTTGCATATGGGAAGACGTATCTCGACGAGACAAACACATTGATGCATGTTTTACTTCTCTATCTGCATTATGTCCGGAGTTATTGACAAAAAAAAAATGATGGGTGACCTCGCATGACCTCAAATGACCCAATAGGGGTCACCGAACAAAAATTACACTTGGATCACCAAGAATATCCTATAATAACATGATCCAGAAGTAATTGGACTAATATCGTGCATATCATTGAAATAGGAAGCATTCGTATATTTCCCCATTGACTTATTATGGGGAGGTTACGAAATTGACCTGACCTTAAGTCACCGATATCAAAATTCCGAGATAAACGAATTGTAAGTACGTATGCCCTCATGACATCCTGTAAGTTGCAAACTGATCGGTGAAAAACTCTGGCTTTGGCACAACTGCAAACATTTTTTGGAGGTGGGGTCACTTGACCTGGTCTGGTGATCTGGCCTGAGATGACCCGAGGTTATTTTTTTTTCTTCAAAGTGTGCGCAATTGATGTCATAACAGGTGTGCCAAAACCCGGCGGCGCTGCGCGCCGCCGTTTTTTCGCTATCTTTGAAAAACCTGAGGGGGGCGGAAATCACCCCCCCCCCCCCCCCCCCCCCCCCCCCCTGCAGCGCGCGGGTTAACATTTGTTTTGAGTTGAGATAGCCATCTTGTTGGATTTGCATTGAAATTAAGTAGGGTAGCAGTTAAAACAACCACAGAGGTCTAATAAAAAATAAATTCGACCTTGGTCTTGACAATTGTAACGAATAAACCCCACGTGTATTTTAATAGGGGTCTAAAGCCGATGACGTCACCTCTCTTTACCAAATGGTGATGATAGTCGACTTGTTTTAAGGTTAGACTTGGAGATATTTGCGTGTTTCATTTATCGATCGCTGGGTGGATCGGTGATGGTTGTGTGCTGTGGTTATATAAAGTCTAATGCAATTTCCAAACGATGCCAAATATTCGATGTGTGGTATGTGGAGCTCTCAGTGAAAGGACTTCGGTGTTCAGGTGAGTGCGTCATGCTATTTAATTTACCAACAGCCAACACTCAACAGGTTGCTATTTTCCTAGCAACGTATATTCACCAATTATGCAGTGATTATCGTTTGAAACATCACAAGAGCATAAGCCAGACAAAAGGCAATTTGCTTGCCATTAGGTTAAATTATTTGGGAAATAAGACGCCTATGTCGGATACATTTGCAAAGCATTGAGTGGGAAAATGTGCCACATGCCATTATTTTAATATTGACAAAAGTTTTGACACATTAACAAAATTGAAAGGAGGAAATTGTGCTTTCCTGTTGCCCTGAGGAGGATTGCAAAACACATTTCCCCAAATAAAAGTTGCTTATATTTTATATAAAATGCTGAAACATGACCATTGTCTACAATTGTTTCCCCATTTGGCAGGGGCTATGGCCACTGTGGTCTCCCACTGTATCCACCAGTGGTGTTCTATAAATATGTTCGCTGGTGATGTTGTTCAGTGAGCAAAATTATAAATTATGGCAATTTAAGATTTTCAATATTTTTCAACACTTTTGAGAGACATGATAATAAAAAGAATTGCTAACCTAACTCTCATAATGCCAAAAAAAGATGATTCAGTAAATAAAACAAGATAGGAAGCTTTCGGCTTGCGCCTTCATCAGCCATTATTTGTACAATACAAATAATGGCTGATGAAGGCGCGAGCTGAAAGCTTCCTATATGTATTTTTATGCTGTATTTACTGAATCATCTTTTTGGCATTATGAGAGTTAGGTTAGCAATTCTTCTTGAAATATAAGATTCTTTGACCAAAAATGATACAGATAATCTTCGACTAAGGTAGGTACCTGTCGGTGCGTCGTGCAATGCACAGTATGGCAGCATATGGTAACATCAGAAAAGCAGCTGCATTGTGCACCACAGCAAATTTTCCATATTTTTCCCGACCAAGCCGTTTAACCTAACCAGGGTGTGGCAGGAAACAATTGTAATAACATAATCAAACCTGACCTAACCATTACAGCAATTATGGTCGCAGGTTGCAATTTGTGTTGTCATGCAACCTAACCTATT
The DNA here is from genome assembly GCA_036785665.1 of Chirona hameri. NCBI lineage: Eukaryota > Metazoa > Arthropoda > Thecostraca > Balanomorpha > Balanidae > Chirona > Chirona hameri. Next base: position 27,228 of record JAXIVJ010006220.1, read on the forward strand.
TATAATATTATCAGCTTTGTTGGACAAAATATGGAAATGCCGCAATGGTGGACAATGCCGCTGCTTTTCTGATGTTACCATATGATGCTGTGATGTTTTACTGTGCTGCCATATTCGCAGTGTCTCAAAATCTGTCAATTTGAGCGGGAAATGACACCCAAATGTGAATTATTTCCCACTCCCACTCCTCATTTTAGGAGTGAATTTTCCACTCCCAAATTAGTAATTGTGATATTGATTCTGACAAATATTGACTAAAAGTACATGATTTCAACGAAAACTATCGCTTTGCATATTCAGAACAAAAATCAATATTGTACCATTTTCTACATAATTTTCCACTCTCATCTTTTTTTCTTGAATTGTCCACTCTGACACCCAAGCGCAAGCAAAAATACAATTTTGGGACACTGGTCTGACGCCTGTCTGACGCCTGTCTGACGCCTGTCTGACCCCTGTCTGACCCCTGTCTGAGGCCTGTCTGACGCCTTCCGTGACGCCTGTCTGACCCCCTGTCTCACGCCTGTCTGACGTCTGTATGACCTCGGTCTGACCTCTGTCTGACCCCTGCCTGACCACTGTCTGACCACTGTCTGACCCCTGACTGACCCCTGTCTGACCCCTGTCTGACCCCTGTCTGACACCTGACTGACCCCTGACTGACCCCTATCTAACACCTGTCTGACCCATGTCTGACCACCGTATTCAAAACAGAAATAAATATTGTACCATTTTCTACATAATTGTGTACTCTCGTGGTAAATTTTTGGCTCGAATTTTCCACTCTGACACCCAAGCAAAAATGAAATTTTGGACCCTGCCATACTGTGCATAACACGGCGCACTGACAGAAAGTGTGTTCAGAATAAGCAGCTTCAACAAGATGTATCATTGAACATGAATAATATAATAAGTCATGAAATTGGAATTAGACATTGATAATGTTAATAAAGTTGCGTCATAATTATTTCCAGGTTCCCTACACACTACAACAAGAGCGCGGTGGCAGATGTTAGTGGGGCGTATGTCCTTACCCCACGTCAGGTATCTGCTCAACCCAATTTCGAGGGCAAGACATATCTGTTGATAAAAAGAGGACATGGCTGGCACCTGGCGCAGTCCCTTCGCTGGAGTAACTTCGTTGCCATCGGGTTCCATTACTCTGATGATTTTAGTAGCATACTTGTTTTCGTTAAGTGGGCAGAATACCGGTAAGGTGCTGCTGTGCTGTGCTGCTGTGCTGCGACGGTGTGGCGTTGCCGTGCCCTGCTGAGCCGAACTGTCCTCTGTGTTGTACTGTATGTTGGTGTGGTCGTGCCATGACCTGAGCTGACCTCCCCTCTACCCACAGGCGGTGAAGAAGCGTCTGCGCCAGTCGTCCGAGTCGGAGCCGAGCTCAGCGGCCCCGGATGATGCCGGTCGGGCTGCCCTGGAGGAGGGTGGTTACCCTTCCCACCCGCGGCCCCTACCCCTACGTGACGTCATGGGCAGCCGTGACGTCACGTAGCGTTAGAATTGGTCTCAGGATTGATCTGCTTCCTTCATGTTTAAAACTTACAAAAGTGTCTCTGGTTCCTACTTTGAAAGTGAATTTGTTGTTCAGGAAAGACTTGAGGAAAATAACCGTTTTCCGTAAGTTGACACAGAAAAAAAATCGAATCCATGTGACGTCACAGAAGAAAGTGCCACCAGATGGCGTACCTGTTGTGTGTATCTTACGGTGTGCATTATAAAACCGGCGGCGCATATACAGCGGCACTGTTTACCTAATTCGATTCACCATCAAATCGGGAGGTGTGACGCGATTGTGACGTATATCTGAAAATGACGTCATATTGTATAATATTTTATTTCATGAATATCTCCACAGTTCCCGGGTTTTATGATGACAAATATATGACAAATATATATGATATTTTATGACAAATGAATAGCAGAATCATTATCTGCGTACTCTGTTTAGTCATTTTATAGCATTCGCTCGAATCTACCAAGGTCGACACTTCCCTTTAAGGCTTAATTCATATGATGTGAGGCTGTCCCTATCGAATAGAAACGCAAATGGAACACCAGCGAACACTGACTGCTCCGGTAATATGTGTAAAGTTTATGCTCCTTGGATCCTGAGACGACCGAGGGCGTATTCTCGCCATTTGACCTCGGAGAACAGCTAATGTAGATGATATGATGATACAAATAAATGACGACCGTAGTCCCAGAAAGATTATTTACCCCAAACTTGTACCCTAATTTACATTTGGGGCACTGTATTTCGGTTCATGTGTTGCTCTGATAAAACAGCATCTAGATGTTTCACCCACGTTGTGGAATCGAAAACGTGACTTTGACAGGAATGGCGCAGAATGAAAAACACGGAGTGCAGCCTCACCAATAAGAGCAAACACTTCGAAACTTCTATCGATGTATCGAAACTCGTCGATCAGAAGAGGCTGCTGACTCGGCCAGCTCCAGGAACACGCTAGGGGTCGCTGTCTCCGTGCCGGCGGGCCCCGCCTGGCGTGCCGGCCGGCCGGCACGCGCTCACCGCCGATCGTTCCATCGGCAACTAATAGATGGTCCCGCACCGACCCGGCCCGTGTCATCCCCTCCCCGTACCACTGCCTACCACCCGGTAACCTCCCAGACCGTTACCACCTCCATCCGGTAACCTCCCAGACCGTTACCACCTCCACCCGGTAACCTCCCAGACCGTTACTACCTCTACCCGGTAACCTCCCAGACCGTTACCACCTCCACCCGGTAACCTCCCAGACCGTTACTACCTCCACCCGGTAACCTCACATACCGTTACTACCTCCACCCGGTAACCTCCCAGACCGTTACTACCTCCACCCGGTAACCTCCCAGGCCGTTACCATCCCCACCCGATAACTTCCCAGACCCGTTACCACCTCCACCCGGTAACCTCCCAGGCCGTTACCATCCCCACCTCGTGCCACCCCGTGCCTCCCGGTAACGTCGCTGACCCTTATCTTCCCCAACCGTACCACCCAGCAACATCCCATTCCGTCCCATCCCGACCCCTACCATCCCCCACCCTGCACTACCCCATAACATCCCACCCCAAACCATCTGGCCCTTACCATCCCTGTCTAAGGATTTCAATCCCCAGATCGGGATCCCAGGATCCCGGGATTGAATCAATCCCGAATACCGGGATCGAGTTGGTCGGGATCCCGAAATCCCGATTAACCAAAACACAATTTGGAGGTCCCAAAAACTGGCGTCACTATAGTAACGCGGAGGCAGATACATGCCAGTGACTTGTAAAAGTCTCCTAGCACGCGCACTGCCGGAGGTTTGCGCCAACCACGGACTGCCGCGGGGGGGGGGGGGGGGTACAGGACTATATTCCTGCCTCTCTAAAGCCCAGGCTACACTGAGTGATTTCCTGAAAATCACGTGCATGTTATCCATGTTGTCAGGATGCGTGACTGAGCAAGTTCAGCTGATAGTAAATGCATTGGGTGAGCTACACTGGCACATCACGCAGATCCCGGATGAAACGTCAAGGAAATTCCGCAGACACGTCACGGACGGAACGATGAAAAGTTTAAAATTCTGAACTTGTCGTGTTTTCCGAGATTGCGTGTTGCAGGGTTTTATCATTTTGCTTGATTTCGCGCATTGTAGTCTATACTAGACCTAAACTTGAATAATGTTTGCTGAGTATCGTGGCGGAAGATGAATGAAGAAGCGTTTTAGAAAATTGTGAGTGTTGAAACTTGTGTTGAAGCTGGTAGATATTTATGCAGTGGTTTATCGATTAAAAAAATACAGTTGTGTATCCATTTTCCTTGCGTGATTTGCTTGACCGGCAGATCCCGGACGTCAAGGAAGTGACGTCCGGGATCTGCCGGTCAAGCAAATTTCTGCAAACACGGAGAACACGCGCGTGATTTCCTTGATAAATCACGCATAGTGTGGCCTGGGCTTAATATCTCGAAAACTACGCAACGTAGCGACAACGGATAACGGCGTTAGATAGCTCCAGACAACCTCTATCGAAAGTATATCGTTTTGTAGGTCAGGTCAATATTTAGGTCACCAGAGGTCGCCAAAGGTCAAATATCGGCTATATATGAGTATCCTTAATAACACCGTCTATATCTCAATAATATAAGAGCTAGCGAAGCGCGGAAATGGCGTTCGATAAATAATTGATTTTTCTGTCACTAAGGTTTAATCAGAATTGATCTAAGGTCAATAGTTAGGCCAGCAGAAGCCATTGAATTCAAAACATTCTAAAAATCGCCGAACTTTAAGGAATAACTATTGACAGAAGCATTATCAGGCTCCTAGAATGATTTGGAGCTAGGGTGCGGAGTGGAGAATTCTGACTAAAATATGTATAAAGAGTGGAAATTCAACAAAAAAGATATGTACCAGGCTTTATCACCCAATTACCTGCTCACCAAAATTAGTTATTACCCATGCCAATTCTTACCTGTCTGTCCATCCACAGGCTGTCCCTATCATTACATCCATAAATCAGTATCAGGTTTCCAATTATCCAATACATTTTAAAATAAGGAGTGGAAAATTCACAGTAAAACTCAGGAAAAGAGTGAAAAAATAGTATCCATAGGGTGTCATTTTCCACCCAAATTTCCCAATGCTAGGACACTGAGCATTATAGTTAACAGTTTCACCAAAGTGTTTGTCTCGTCGAGACGCATGATAGGTATATTGGGTGACCTGGTTAGGTCATATCCAAAAATTGCCCTGACCTGAGGTCAGGTCAAGGTCAGGTCAAGGCAAACTCTGACATGAGTTGATTGAAGGCGTCGAAGGCGGCTGCAAATCTACAGGCGATCCACAAGGATTTGTTGTCCCAGGACAACGAGTCAGAGTGGGAGCAAACGTTCTCGCAAGCCACCCGGAAGGAGGTACAGGACTATATAAGTCAATGATAGAACGGATGGGTGGGACTGGGTGGGACTGGGGAGGGTATCGGTGCTGAGACAGCTCTGGCTGACACTGTGTCTGGAAGTGACAGTGATATCGAGCCCGAGGCTGCGCCAGAGCAGACCCTGCAGCAGCAGCTGCAACAAGCGCTGGAGACCGCTGCAAGAAGTCGCGTCCCAGATACGCCAGGATGTCTGGTAAGACGTCAGCTGTCAAAGGTGGTGAAGAGAGAACTTGAAAATCTTCCTATTTCAGGTTAAGGCCAAATGACCGCAATAACCTACCACATGGCTCAAAGGCATAGTCGCGACGAGCGTAGAATCAGAGCGCGTCTTTTCAACTGTCTGTAACATTGTTACGAAGCTGCGCTCCCTCTTGGGTAATGACTCTGTTGACGCCTTGTTTCCTGAAATACCACTATACCCATAAGTAAAAGCTTGGAAATGGGTTCCGAGTTAGGAAAGTGTTCGAGCTTGGAAAGGTGTTCGAGCTTGGAAAGGTGTTCGAGCTTGGAAAGGTGTTCGAGCTAGTTTTTGTTGAGCAGTTCAACAGAGACTCGATCGTACCATAGTCGTATTTGTGTTGTCAACAGTCGTGCGATGTTAATCGAGTAAAACATCAGGTATTAAACCTTTCAGTACGTGTTTTGTTATAAATAGGTCAGGCAAGTTGACAATGAGTACATCTGTACGAATATGGATTCGGCTTTGGCGCACAACGTCCAAACACGAACGGCGCAGGAGGACGCAATCACTCGATTGGGTATGGGTGTCTCAGTTTTTATATGATTCTTGCGATACATACACAAATATGTGCATTTCCGTGAACATTTTGTCGGCACAGGCTCAGGATTTTGGACGTTAATCGTTTTTTTTTTGCGCCATTTAGAGCGAAAGGATTCACTACATAGCTAAAACGGAGAGTTTGGGTAACGCATCTGGACGTTTTACGCATGCTTCTGACCAAAATCACCGAGACAATAAAGGAAAAAATAAATCCCGGGATCCCAGGATATCCCGGGATTGACATTCACAAAATCCCGGGATCGACAAACAGTTCCGGGATTGAAATCCCTATCCCTGTCCCATGCCATATTGTACGAATGTATGCTATCCCTGAGCCCCTGCTGCTGAGCCCATCACAAATCAATAAACACCATGGAACATATGAAATGTTCTGAAAACACACACACACACACACACACACACACACACACACACGCACGCACGCGCGCCCGCGCCTTTTTTTTTTGGGGGGGGGGGGGTTGGGAGGGGAGTTGTTCTCGCCCACCCCGTAGTCCAGCCTGTAGCTATATGCCGCCGCGGGTGGGGAGGAGAACCACTCCCCTCCGGGGCGAGGAACCGAATGACTTGCGCCAGTAGCCAGACTCGAACCCGGAACCCTTGGATTCCGAGTCTAACGCTCTACCAACTGAGCCACCCGGCGCACGCGCACGCGCACGCGCACGCACACGCGCACGCACACGCACACGCACACGCACACGCACACGCACACGCACACGCACACGCACACGCACACGCACACGCACACGCACACGCACACGCACACGCACACGCACACGCACACGCACACGCACACGCACACACACACACACACACACACACACACACACACACACACACACACACACACACACACACACACACACACACACACACACACACACACACCAAACCTAGGTGATTTATCGCTTCATTCCACAGCATTTCCACTGCACGAAATAGCATTTTGATCCAAACATTTCTATAGGGTAAAAATATTTTGGATACTTTTAGAACATGACAACTCAGACTAATCCTTTAACCCTAATTGTAACAGGGGGCGAATTCCGCCCTCCCCCCCCCCTTATGTTTTTCGCAGATATCTCCAGAACGGCTGGGAGCAGACCCATGAAATTTTGGGACTTTTCCCAAAATAGATTTCCACATATGGAGTTAGAATTTTGAGTTCTTAACCTGAACAGAGGCGGTTCCAGGGCACGTTTTGGGGAGGGTTCTACGGCGACATTTGGCAATAATACGGAAATGCAATATTCGCGGTTTCTTCCTGACTGTTTCAAGTATGAAGGAGTTACATCGGTTTACAGTGATTGAAACAAGTGCAAATTAGTTGATGTTAATGAAATATCATAAAAACTGCATGGCAGAGGCCGTTTCAGGGGCTTGAAAGGGGGGGGGGGGTTCCAGAAAGTATGCAATGCTTGGCGGGAAGCCAATAGAGCGATGTAAGGGCCATTTATAGCTATCAAGATGTGAAAGATAGCTTCTCCTTCCATTATTTGCATAATTTATTACATATAGACTATAGAGTTGCAGGGGCGTGTTCAGGCACATGAAAAGGGGGTAACTGGCATGGTGATGACGATATACCAGCGATTACGGCGCAATAGACGGTTAGTTTATAATGATATATGCACATATGAGGCCAGGAGAGGGAATGAAGTCATTTTTGTGCAGAGGCGCGCTCAGGAATGGAAGAAAGGGGGTCATATTATTGCAAGGAAACTAAGATGCATGTGCCTACAATGACACAACATACTGCAGTTTTCGGATGAAACATGCACCACAGGGTACTCTACGAACGACTATAAGATAATAGGCGAGTCCAGGTCGGGTAAAAAGGGTGGTAAGCAATATGAATTGAAGTTGTAAGTGAAATAGTCACTGTTGACTAGTTAGTATCATAATAGCGGATAATATACCAATCAAAAGGTCTTGCGCCTCCCCAGTTTGGATCCTGGATACGCCTATGATGAGGTACATGCAAAAACGAACTATCTACTATCAGTAACTTATTCATTGTGCTGGGTAGCAACTTGCCTGCGGTTAATATGTGTTGTCCTATTTGACCTCCCTTGTTCACTAACCTGGTACCGCCTATTGCAAAAAAAATATGTTTTATAACTGTTTTGTCTAATGTCACAATAACACACCATTTCATTTGTTAAAAAAAAAACATAACAAATGGTATTATTACGCATTTACTTCAACCCCATATTGAGTGACCTGCACATGCCTATGATTTTTTTGATTTGGAAAAGTAACTCATATATCAATTTCCAATTCAATCTCTATCGATCCCTATTGGTTGCGTTAAAATCGGTTGATAAACATGACAGCTGTGTTGGATCACAAATACCTCTAAAATTTGTAGTTGTAGTTACCCCCTGTTGCCCCTTATCAAAAATTTCGGATTTGTTTATATTGTTTTAGAAATGTATATCGTGTTGAGGGGAATCAAACGCCGTTTGATTTTTGAAAATCGGACGGGTAGATCTCGAGATCTCCGGGGGGCGGAATCCACCACCACCACCACCACCACCACCACCACCACCACCACCACCACCACCACCACCACCACCACCACCACCACCACCACCACCACCCCCCCCCCCCCCCCCCCCCGTTACAAATACGGGGTAGCCAGGAGCCTGTTACAAATAGGGTTAACCCGGCAGTCACTGGGGTATATTCTGTAACACGACTCACTGGGGGGGCTTTTTTAGCCCCCTGGTATCTTCAGAACCAATGATCGCAGCGGGACGCACAAGGCGGCATTCGAAAGCTCTCAATGAGATAAACCTAACGCACACTTAAAAATGTCAAATTAAGGTCACATGTCAGGTTACGGTCAAGTCAAACGTCAAAATCGAGTTATTTGAGTTTATGGACAATACTTGCCATCCATGGCCTTCGATTGCGCCTATAATCCCCCAAAGCGCTGTCAAAACATGAGCTAAAGTAAGATTGTTGGAAAATATCAAGGTCAAAGTCATGTCACAAAAGGTCACTACACACAAAATATCTACGAAAGTCATGCAGCACATGTTTTATGGATGGTTTTACGCTTAGAATTCGACAGTGATAGTCATGTTACCACCTGACTTCATTTACGTGAAGTTAGTGTCAAGTTCAGGTCAAGTTCAAGTCACTGAAGGTCAAAATTCGAAATTGATAAATCGAAATGAAAAAAAAACATGTTTCTACATCAGTTTTATCTAACAAATACGGTGCTGGCATTTATTTGTCTGTATCTGGTCAATAAAGGACAAAAAACGCAATTTCAAAATATGACGTCATTATTTACCCATACTTTTTGCCATGTCAGTCAAAAAAGATGATATCATTTTGAAATTGAGTATCGTAATTGCCCATATTTCGTTATCTGACATATATTCCGTTTTTCAAATCTTTGACAAATTGGGCATTTTTCACACAAAAAAATTGGAGTTAAAAAAAATCGCAATTTCGAGATATCTGGTTTGTAGCCCTTGCAATTGTCTACCTTTAAACGTTTTTCGATTGCATTCTGCTTCAAATGTGGCATTTGTACGGCCTAGCAAAGTTTAGTTGATTTTGGTGTCAAAATCGTGTTTAGTGACGTCACTAAATTCACTATATCTCGAACATTTTCTGACGAAATTGCTTTTTTTGCACAAAAGGTGTAAAAATGATTCCCGGGAAGGTACTGAAAGTTTGGCGTCGATACCTGCATTAGTTGTTGAGATATTCCTAATATTCCTTAGAGGGGGCTAAAAAAGTCCCCCCCCCCCCCGGTGACTCGCGGGTTAAAGGGAATGTTTCACCTTTTTGAAAGTTGTCAAATATACGCCGGTTGTAGTAAAAAATATGAAGTAAATGCTGCTGAAAACAATGGTGATATTTTTCTCTCGAAAAGTCACTTAACTTTATACAAATTAAGTTTTTAAATTTGGGATGATGATGCCATTATTGAGCTATAGACTGCCGCTGATTGGCTGACAAAGTGGGATTAACTGACAAAGTGGCTGTCAGCCAATCAGCGGCGACACTAGCCTAGACCCCATTTTGCAAATTATAAATTAAATTGCTTAAAACGGCTAAAGTTTTGGGGAAAATGACGTTAGTATTTTCGAAATATTAATCACAGCCAAAGATAATGGTTATCTCAGTTCAAAACCAATACAACAGTGAAACATTCCCTTTAAAGGGGATGCTCACCTTTCTGAAAGTTGCCAAATATATGCTGGTTGTAGTTGAAAATATGAAGTAAGTGCTGCTGAAAACAATGGTGATATTATCTTGAAAAGTCACTTAACTTTATACAAATTAAAGTTTTAAATTTAGGATGATGAAATTTATTCCTTCTTTCCTTTTAACAATGCACCATCTGACAATGTATAAATTTTGCAAAACAACAGCAAGGTTTTTAGAATGCAACAAGGCTTCATCCTCTTAAAGGCAATGTTTCACCTTTGTATTGGTTTTCAACTGAGATAGCATGGGCGCCATGTAACTGTATTGTTGTGGTGCCCTTAAGCCCCTATCATCATCATCAACTGAGATGACAATTATATTTGGCCTTGATTGAAATGTTGAAAATACTAAGGTAATTTTCCCCAAAACTCAGCCATTTTTAGACAATTGAATTTATAATTTGCTAAATGGGGTCTAGGCTAATGGCTAGTGATGACTAGTGATGGCTAGCTGATGGGCCGACAGCCACTTAAAGATTGTTGGTCCTGGAAGTGAGACGACCTGTATTTCTTGAACCTTGGCGAGTATGATGTAAACAACGGCCAACGTGATAGGTTGTGGTAAAAGTTGAAGGTGTTCACGTTGTTTCAAGTCTAAGTTATGGATTGTTTTTTAAATATATATTGAGCTATTGCAATGCCTCACACTCGTCATTGTGTTCTGTGCGGGAGAAGACACAATTCCACAATGTTTGTATTTAGGTGGCCAGAATTGTCCGGAAATGATTGTGCCATATGTTGGCAGCTAAAGGTTTTCTCTATGGCTCTCTATAGCTCAATAATTATATCATACCACATTTAAAAACTATATTTGCAGAAAGTTAAGTGACTTTTTGAGATAAAAAATATTACCATCATTTTCAGCAGCACTTACTTCATATTTTGTACTACAACCAGCATATATTTGACAACTTTCAGAAAGGTGAAACATTCCCTTTAAGGAGCAATTATGACTGAGCGGTATGAGCTTGACAGCTGAATGCCAGTGCTCATATCAGTAGCAATCATATTTTAGAAAGTTTATTTCTACTATCAAACATATTACAATTATTTGTAGTTCTATTCACACATAATTGAATGATCACCAAGTCAGTTTGGAATGCATTCCTATTATCCAGGACTGGTCCAATTATATCAATTGCAGGCAGCATGATGTGGCATGTGCAATGATAAGATGGGTTCCAAAAGCTTCATTTTCCGTGGTTGTCAAAACATATTTATGCATTCACTCACATAATATAATTGTGAACAAACTCACCTTAAACCTTCTGAAATATAGCGTAGTGTACTTCCCCCAGTCTCCTGAGACTCCTCTTATGGGTGTATCCTGTCCGTTGAGCACTTGTCTATCTCTGCTGCCAGTCCAAGTCAAAGCACAAGTTGTGTCCGAAGAGAAAGGGGGTGAAGCAGAAACCAAAATTGAAATAATGTCACCAACCTCACCCAATCACACCTGATATCACTGTCCTCAAACGCCACTACTTACAGAGTTCAGTGGCAACCACTAGTATCCGCCTCACACGATCATTAGATTGATTGGCGCATCCTGTTTAGATACACAAACAAAAAAGTGTGTCAATCGGTGGTGATGAAATGGCCCCTGACTTCTGCCAGCTGACTTTTCAAAGCAGAAGGAAGTATTTTCAGTAGTATAAGTTATGTTAGATGTATTGGACTTTTTCTTTTCAATATATCCTTGTCTAAACCTAAATAAATATGAAAAAATATGGAATTAAATAATTAATGTGTTAATCAACCGGGCAGCACTGTTCTTTGTATTTATTTGTGTAAAATGCACGTGGGTTTATCAGGGTTAATCAAATGAACGAATGCGACTTTAAAAAAAAAATACACTTGAATGCACGGTAGATAAAATACTTGAGTATAAAATACTTGCTTGAATGCACATTCAATGTTTTTCCAAGATTCATATAGTGTTTTTATATTGTCATCTTTCGTAAAACTAGCATGGCTTTAGCTGTAGTTCGTGAGTCAGCTGTTAAAAATAACGTTCACCAACGAAGCTCGATAATGGTTTACCAGCTACTCCAGGCTGTCAACAGTTCGATTGTGATTGCTGCGCTTCGGTGACAAGCAATGATAATATCGATTTAGCTTCCATTCTGTTGACAGCGAGGTTTTGAAGCATAAATATTATTTTGTATACTTACTCTTAGATGGACCTTCAGAAAGTAATTTGGACCACCTGCAGAAGGTAAGCCACCTCGTTTGCAAATTTATCGTCAGTTTGTTTTTCTCTGAAAAGTTCTGTGTGGGTTCTGTTCTGAGGGTGTGGTTGTGGCAGTTGTTATCGATTTCAGTCATACACGTAGTCGATAGGATGTTTTTGGAGCGTAAATATTGAACCTCGCTTTTCCAGGGTTTCTCTTTCAACCGTTTTTGCTTGAGCGCCTTTCGACCATCTACTTCTACATGAGTGGGGCTTTCCAGAGCAAGTTGGTGGGGCAAAATATCATATTTGGTGTATTTTTGCATGGCTGAGGTGACAAATGACCCTGTAGCTCAGTTGGTAAAGCTCCGGGCTTCTGACCTCACCCGGTAGTGGCAGCCCAGGTTCGAGTCGCTTCGGCGCTCGCTATTTGCCCCGGACTGGGATGGCCTGTGGCCGGTGGCAGTGGTCGCACTCAAGTTCAGGTGACGTCAGAGGGCGGGCGGACCGTGTCCAGGTATGTCGGGCACGTAAAACTTTCGCTTCTAAATTCTGCCGGACGCCAGGAATTGCTTGATCGGGTGGTGGGGTCAGAGCCTGCGCAACAAGCTATGCTTAGCGCGGGACCTGACATCGGAAATCCATCCATTCAAAAAACATTCGGACTAAAAAAAATGTCAAATGACCATTTTAACACCAGGAAACCTTCAAATCTGACAAAAATTGGTGTAGCAGAACACAAAGATGGTGGGACCAAAATCAAAGTTGGTGGGACAGTGGTCCCACCACCTGAATGGGAAACCCCACATAACACACCCATGTGGTTACCACATGGGTTTAAGATGGGCTACGTGGGCTCACATGGGCATGGGAATTCACATGGGATCGGTATGGGTCCCATGTGGGCTGAGGAGGGCGCATTTGAATATGGGAATGACGTGGGAATACCCATATGGGCCCTATGTGGGATTGAGGAGGTTATAAGGTGGTGTGCTAGCCCATATGGTAACCATACAGAAACGTCTTCCAAAACCATGTGGGCACCATGTGGAAAAGGTGGGCTAGCCCACATGGTTACCATGTGTCTGTGTTATGTGGGACTCCACCCGTGCTTCTACCTGTACCTACTTCTGCAGCATAGTTAGCTTCAGATTAAAATAATGCAGGCCGGGCTAGTGGCTTTAAAAAGACGGCGTCTATTTCGGAGCTGTTTGATGTTTTGTCTGTCTGGAATTGCTACGACTGTAGGTACCCACCCTATTCCCGATTATATCGATTTCGGAGCTGTTTGATGTTTGGTCTGTCTGGAATTGCTACGACTGTAGGTACCCACCCTATTCCCGATTATATCGATTTCGGAGCTGTTTGATGTTTGGTCTGTCTGTAATTGCTACGATTGTAGGTACCCACCCTATTCCAGATTATATATCAGCCGCATAGACGTTTACAGGATTTCGCCAGGGTAGTACCCGCGGCCAGTTGTATGGCCCCCGGAGTGTCAGGACCCTTTCCAAGACTGGGGGCACTTTTCCACCACCCCAGCGAGAGAAAAAAATGTTGTTGAGCTGGGGGTAGGGAAAATAATGCAAATGCGTTGTTGAGCGCGGGGGTAAATATTGAAAATAAACAGTTCATCTCAGATTCAACATGTTAAGTCGTAATTTGAAGGAAGCGAAAGACATCCTGAAACGGTTCTTAAAGGGAAATAATGACCTTTTTCCACAAAAATGGAGTTAGCACTTGAAATCGCCAGACGAGACCAAAATATATTGTAAATTCATCACATTTTGCATGAAAACTTTCCTACCGAAAGATATTTCAAGTTAAAGGGAAATAATGACCTTTTGATTTTGTTAGCAACAATTTCTTAGGCTACTGCTATGGTTTTAAAATTATTTTATTTAAATTTAAGAATTAAATAAAATTATTCCCAAATTCGAAGTTGTAAGTTTGGGAAAAATACAAAACAAGTACCTTGTGTACTTGATGAAGGTCATTGACAAATTCGCCCTTCCCTACCATTGTTTACATCGATTGCGGCATTTTTGGAGGCTCTGTGACATTTCCGATCAAACTGAGCGCTGCTCGGACACACGCTAGTAGCGCTTTCGTTCTCCATGGCAACCAGGCGTCAGCCAATCAAAAGCCAGAAAAGGAATACGTTCTGGCTTTTCATTGACTCACGCCTGGTTGCCATGGAGAACGAAAGCGCTACTAGCAACAACTCGCCACAATGGTTAAGTGCGCCGAGAAGCATGACAATGCTTTGTAAACAAATCGCCGACGCTAAATAGGTCGCCGTCGATGTGCATCGATGAGCTTCCGATTTAATTGCCAGTTTTGTGTTATTGTTTGTTAGTTTTTTGGGGAAAAAATATTATTTTTCATGATAATATAAAGCATAGTGTCATATACAGCCACAGACAAATTATACAATACTCCTAATGTTGAGAATAAAAAATTAATTGATTTGCAAAAATTGAGGGTAGCAACCACTAACTATGCCGCCGTTGATGTGCATCGATGAGCTTCCGATTTTATTGCCACTTTTTCCAATCGCTGTTAGTTTTAGAAGATCGCCGGGCATATAATCACAACAAGCAGAACGCACAATATATTGTCCACTCCATTGCGTAAAAAAGAACAATACGGGAAAAGCCCGCAGTTTGATGAGGACCAAAAGTACTTGCAAGTACCGGTCGTTAAAAGTGTGGAACGCTTATCAACTTTAACTTGAAATATCTTTCGGTAGGAAAGTTTTCATGCAAAATGTGATGAATTTACAATATATTTTGGTCTCGTCTGGCGATTTCAAGTGCTAACTCCATTTTTGTGGGAAAAGGTCATTATTTCCCTTTAAAGTTGATAAGCGTTCCACACTTTTAACGACCGGTACTTGCAAGTACTTTTGGTCCTCATCAAACTGCGGGCTTTTCCCGTATTGTTTTTTACGTAATGGAGTGGAAAATATATTGTGCGTTCTGCTTGTTGTGATTATATGCCCGGCGATCTTCTAAAACTAACAGAGATTGGAAAAAGTGGCAATAAAATCGGAAGCTCATCGATGCACATCAACGGCGGCATAGTTAGTGGTTGCGACCCTCAATTTTGGAAAATAAATTCATTTGTTTTCAACATTAGGAGTATTGTATAATTTGTCTGTGGCTGTATATAACACTATGCTTTATATTATCATGAAAAATCATAATTTTTCCCCAAAAAACTAACAAACAATAACACAAAACTGGCAATTAAATTGGAAGCTCATCGATGCACATCGATGGCGACCTATTTAGCGTCGGCGATTTGTTTACAAAGCATTGTCATGCTTCTCGGCGCACTTAACCATTGTGGCGAGTTGTTGCTAGTAGCGCTTTCGTTCTCCATGGCAACCAGGCGTGAGCCAATGAAAAGCCAGAACGTATTCCCTTTCTGGCTTTTGATTGGCTGACGCCTGGTTGCCATGGAGAACGAAAGCGCTACTAGCGTGTGTCCGAGCAGCGCTCAGTTTGATCGGAAATGTCACAGAGCCTCCAAAAATGCCGCAATCGATGTAAACAATGGTAGGGAAGGGCGAATTTGTCAATGACCTTCATCAAGTACACAAGGTACTTGTTTTGTATTTTTCCCAAACATACAACTTCGAATTTGGGAATAATTTTATTTAATTCTTAAATTTAAATAAAATAATTTTAAAACCATAGCGGTAGCCTAAGCAATTGTTGCTAACAAAATCAAAAGGTCATTATTTCCGTCATTAGTTCACCTTCAACATTAGTTTTAAACTGAGATAGCAGTTTTGTAGCCCGTGTTGGGAAACCCCTATCTGCAAGTTGTCTTGACTGAAAAGACTCTCCAGCCGAATATATTTGAGTTTTTTTTTGGCGAAGGAATGCGGTGCTGGCGAAATAATGTTGTACTGGCTCTAGCCCGGGCAGAGGCTATACCATCAGCCAATCAGCTTGCAGCTGGTGCTAGCGAGCGAACGCCGGCCGCCGGTTGGCACATCTCCAATGCGAGTCTATCTTTACGCGACTACTTTCGAATCTGATTGGCTGAACCATTGTTTACATTCACGTGACGTCAGGACTCTGACTCAGAGAGTATGCATATAGTTTTGATAAACAATAAAAATGTACGGCCTTCTGTCCTGAATCGGCGCGATGTAAGGCCATTTTTGACAATATAAAAATAAATTGTATTACAAAATATAATCAAATCGTGCTGGGCACAACTCTTCCAAGGTGAACTATTTCCTTTAAAGGGAATAGGTCACCTTGAAAGTTGTCTTGAAGTTCAACCATTAGGTGCATCTTGAGCTCAATGACTTTGGTTTGGACAACTGATGGATATATGTGGAGAAAGAAGTAAGTTTCTCTTTCTATTTCACGAGAAATCGTACGATAGCAGCTGGCGTTCTGGCTCCGCCCCGCTCCGCCTGACGCCAAGCACAGTCTCTGACAAGGGGCCGCCGCGCCGCCCGGGCGGCTGAGCGGATATTAACGAGGCGTCGTGACCAGAGACTACGTGCCAGAGAGTGTACCTGCCTCCGGCGGCGCGGCGGCGAGCGTTCATTCCCAGATTGTGGCCCGGAACAACGGGATTGAAATCGGGCCCACTAGTCCTGTGTCGAAATTACTTAACGTAGAGTAACGTAAAAAATTATTTCACTACAAACCATTTTTAGATCTGCTCTACAAATCTGCTATCTCAGTCCAAAACCCTATGTTAAAGGTGAACCCTTAGGAAATAGTTCACCTTCGGACTTTTTTCAGAACACGATTTTATTATATTTTTTAATACAGTTCCTTTTTTTCTTTTAAAAATGTTCCTACATCGCGCCAATTCAGGACAGAAGGTTGTAAATTATTGATTTTATGGTGTGCGTTATTGGTCTGCGCATGCTCCATGGCAGTGCTGACACTTTCAGACGGTACGGTACATCATATATGCGCCGTATTCCTTCGCCACAAAGTCAAATATCTTCGGCTGGAGAGTCTTTTCAGCCAAGAAAAGTTCCAGATAAGGATTTCTCAACACGGGCTACAAAACTGCTATTTCAATTCAAAACCCATGTTGAAGGTGAACTATTTCCTTTAAAAGCGACCTCCATGGGTCCGTTGGGCCCACCGAGGCCTCGGAAGATCGGTCTTGAAGGGCCTGGCAGGGATCCCCTACAGACCGGCCAAGGGCGATCTAAGACCGACCGAGGACGCCACAGTTTAAACGAGGGACCCTCACGCTAACCGAGCGTCCTTTCAGGCCGGTTCAGGGCTCCCTGGGCCGACTGAGGGCCTTTCAGACCGACCGAGATCACCTTCAGGCCGACTGAGATCCACTCAGGCCCACCAAAGGCTCCCTCAAGTCGATCGAAGGCCCCTAGGGGTGGCTGAGTGCACCCTCAGGCCGATCGAAGGCCCCTTGATCCGACCGAAGGGTACTCTGACCGACCAAGTGCCCCTCAGACCGATCGAAGGTTTTCTCAGGTCCATCGAAGGTCCCATCAGGCCGATCGAGGGTCCCTCAGGCGGTCAAGGGCCATTTGGACTGTCACAGGTTCATCTCAGGCCGGCCAAGGTCCATCTCAGGCCGACTGTGGGCCCTTCAGGCAGACCGAGGGCACCCTCATGCCGACTGAAGACCCTCTCAAGCCGTCCGAAGGCAATCTCAGGCCGACCAAGCGCCTCCTTGGGCCATCCGAAGGCCATCCTAGGACGACCAATGGCCCCTCAGGCCGACTGACGAATGACGGCCCCTCAGACCGACAGAAACCCCCTCAGGGCTCAGGCGGTCCGAGGGCAACCTCATGTAAACCAAGGGCAGCCTCAAGCCGGCCGAGGGCCATCCCAGGCCGACCGAGGGCCCTGATGGGCTATCCGAGGGCTATCCTATGACGACTAAGGGCCCCTCAGACCGACAGAGTGCTTATCAGGCTGACTGGGCCCCTCAGGCCGATAGAGGGCCCCTTGGGCCGACTCAGGACCCTTCAGGTCAACTCAGGGCCCATCAGGCGGAAGCCCCCCCCTCAGGCCGACTGATGGCTACCTCAGGCCGATTGAGGGCCCCTCATGCATATTGAGTGTCCCTCGGCGACAGGGCCCCCTCATGCCGACTGAGGTCCCCTTCAGGCCGACTGAGGGCCCCTGATGCCGACTGAGGCTACCTTAGGCCGATTGAGGGCCCCTCATGCCGACTGAGGTCCCCTCCAGGCCGACTGAGGGCCCCTTCAGGACTAATGAGGGCCCCTTCAGGCCGACTGAGGTCCCCTTCAGATCGACTGAGGTCCCTTTCAGGCCGACTGAGGGCCCCTTCAGGGAGAATGATGGCCCCTTCATGGCGACTGAGGGCCCCTCAGGCCGAATGAGTGTCCCTCGGGCCGACAGGGCCCCTCAGGCCGACTGAGGTCCCCTTCAGACCAACTGAGGGCCCCTTCAGGCCGACTGAGGGCCCCTCATGCCGACTGAGGGCCCCTTCAAGCCGACAGAGGGCCCCTTCAGGGCGACTGAGGGTCCCCACGGGCCGACCGATCGTCCCTCAGATTGACCGAGGATACGTCGGGCCAGCCTAGACCTCTTAGGGTCCTTTAGACAAAAACAAATACAATGGGCCCCTCAGCTCAAGGGGGTACCCGCTGGTGTCCAGGGCACCCCCTTGGATACGCCCTTGATCAGCCGTCGGATCTTATGCGTTATCACTGTGTATTTATACGAAAATTGTCATAAATCACACCGATCGAACGCTGCATTTTCATCGTGCGATCTTCGTTCATAGATAGTTGGTCACAGCTAACCCACGCTCCGCTGGGCCTCTGAGTGTCTGGAAATACCATTCGATAGCTCATCAAAAATCATGTCGAAACTATTTCTGTCATTTTTGGACTCAGATCAATATTAGGTCACCAGAGGTCATCAAAGTTAATTTTTATAACGTCACGGCTTTGCTCCAGATATCCCAAAATAGCTCGGGAACTATGTATGATAGCTAGGATTAAATGAAATAGTTCACTTTCAACATGGGGTTTTGAACTGAAATAGCAGTTTTGTAGCCCGTGTTGAGAAATCCCTATCTGCAACTTTTCTTGGCTGAAAAGACTCTCCAGCCGAAGATATTTGACTTCTTGGCGAAGGAATGCGGCGCATATATGATATACCGTACCGTCTGAAAGTGCCAGCACTGCATGGAGCATGCGCAGACCAACAACGCACACCATAACATTAATAATGTAGTACCTTCTGTCCTGAATTGGCGCGATGTGGGACCATTTTTGAAAAGAAAAAAAAGAAACTATATTAAAAAATATAATAAAATCGTATTCTGATTTTTTCCGAAGGTGAACTATTTCCTTTAAAGGAAATAGTTCACCTTCAACATGGGATTTTTAACTGAAATAGCAGTTTTGTAGCCCATGTTGAGAAATCCTTATCTGCAACTTTTCTTGGCTGAAAAGACTCTCCAGCCGAAGATATTTGACTTTTTGGCGAAGGAATGCGGCGCATATATGATATACCGTACCGTCTGAGAGTGCCAGCACTGCATAGAGCATGCGCAGACCAATAACGCACACCATAACATTAATAATTGACTACTTTCTGTGCTGAATTGGCGCGATGTAGGACCATTTTTGAAAAGACAAAAAGAAACTGTATTACAAAATATAATCAAATCGTGTTCTGAAAAATTTCCGAAGGTGAACTATTTCCTTTAACAAACGGAAAAAGGTAATCGAAAGCTCTTGAAAAGTGCAATCGCCATCAGTGCATAGGCGGCGGAACGAAGGGGGGGGGGGGGCACCAGTTTAACCCCCTTGAATTTGCAATGGGGAGCACCCATATCAAAGTGCCCCCCTCCCCTAAATTTGATATGGCTAAGGTTCGTGATTTAGGTCTAATTATACAATTTGTAGAAACACATTTGTATAATGCCGTGATTATTTACGAGCGTAATAATGCAGGCCTGGCATTTCCGTTGAATAGGCCAGACGTTGCGTTAATATCATGCAGTGGTTTAGTGCACGACGGAAACCGCGCTAATACACATACTGCGCAGCTTAGACTTAAAGGAAATAGTTCACCTTGAAATTTTTTTACCCAACATTATTTGATTATATTTTTTAATACAATTTATTTTTATATTGTCAAAAATGGCCTTATATCGCGCCGATTCAGGACAGAAGGCCGTACATTTGTATTGTTTATCAAAACTATATGCACACTCTCTGAGTCAGAGTCCTAACGTCACGCGAATGTAAACAATGGTTCAGCCAATCAGATTCGAAAGTAGTCTCGTAAAGATATACTCGCATTGGATATGTGCCAACCGGCGGCCGGCGATCGCTTGCTAGCACCAGCTGCAAGCTGATTGGCTGATGGTATAGCCTCTGCCCGGTCTAGAACCAGCACAACATTCTTTCGCCAGCACCGCATTCCTTCGCCAAAAACTCAAATATATTCGGCTGGAGAGTCTTTTCAGTCAAGAAAACTTGCAGTTAGGGGTTTCCCAACACGGGCTACAAAACTGCTATCTCAGTTTAAAACTAATGTTGAAGGTGAACTATTTCCTTTAACCGCGCCCCCTGGGGGGGGGGGGGTATTTTGCAGCTACCCACTACCCAATACGTATATTCATGACATGTGCTCATCTGATACTAACATCGTCACGCAAATTAATAGCAAAACACCGTTCTGGAAATGTCTTAGTGTCCTGATCTGTGACGTGTTTCTTGGTGTCCTCATCGGCGTCCGAGTCAGATATTCTGCAGTATCCAGTCGGTGTAGGCGCTGATCCGGGTGTAGAGACCCGGGAATTCCGGGTTTCCGCAGCCGATACCGGCTGACACCACACCCACCAGCTGATAGCTGCCTCCGCCCAGCCTCCTGACCAGGGGGCCGCCCGAGTCGCCGTTGCAAGCGTCGCGTGCCAGCTCGCCGTCCCCGTCCCAGCCGGTGGCGCACAGCACGCTGCCGTTGAACCCAGCCGGGAAGTCTGTGCTGAACGCTGGCAGCTGGCGGTAGGCGTCCTCGCAGCGTCCTGGCGCCACCACACTCAGCTCCGCCTCCTGCAGCACGTCAGACTGCGCGCCGGCGAACTCAGTCAGCCCCCAGCCAGCCAGTGACACCTCCTGACCGGTCAGAGCGCCGGCCGGCCGACCCGCCGCCGGCAGGCAGACCGGCTGCACGTGCGGCCCCAGCGCCGCCGGCCGCCGCAGCCTCACCACGGCCAGGTCATGCAGCCGCCCCCGCCCCTGCTCTGCGGCGTACCCGGGGTGGATCCGCAGCTCGGCCGGCGCCAGGTCCTCGGTCGGCCCGTCCTCGGCAGTACTGAGATCGTACTCTCCGAGCCGGACCAGCAGCCGGGCCGGGTCCGCTCCGGTCACGCAGTGGGCGGCGGTCAGCAGCGCATGCCGGCTGACCAGCACCGCCCCGCAGAACCATCGCTGGGTGTCAGCCGCCGCGGTGTCCCTCTCGCCCAGCAGCGCCGCCCAGGGCCAGCGCTGACGGGCGGCGTCCCGGCCTCCGACCACCCCCAGCAGACCGTTGGCGGTCCTCCGCCGACGGGTGAAGACCGGCTGCTCCCGGCCACACTGCAGCTGCGGCTCCGAGGAGGCCGGCACAGGGGGCAGCGGTTCGAAAGAGGGGGGCGGGGACGGCAGCGGCGGCGGCTCAAGAATCACCGGCTCAGTCTGGTCAGACTCCCAGATGAAGGGTGGCTCCGGCCCCAGGGTGTTAGGCTGGTCCGGTCTCCAGGGTTCCGGCGGTTCCGGGTGCGGTTTCCAGGGTTCCGGCTGTTGCGGTCTCCAGGGTTGCGGCTGGCCCGGTCTCCAGGGTTGCGGCTGGCCGGGTCTCCAGGGTTGCGGCTGGCCCGGTCTCCAGGGTTGCGGATGGCCGGGTCTCCAGGCTGGCGGTGGACCGGGCGGCGGAGGACGAGGCGGCGGAGGGCCAGGCTGCGGAGGGCCAGGCTGCAGACCGCCCGCCGGTCCCCCCTTCAGGCAGCAGACGTGGCTGTGTCTGGGGCCACAGCCGGCGCCGGGCAGCGGCCGGCCAGGGCTACAGAGCTGCTCCTGGAGACACACCACCCGGCCGCCGCTGACCACCGGACAACCGGGGGCGAACCCCGTCACCAGCCGGCCGCACACCGCCGCCCACACCAGCAGGCAGCTCCGCAGAACAGCAGTAGCCAGCATGGCGGCAGCTCACCGCTGCCAATACCAGCTGACAGGGTCCGAGTCCGGCCGGCGCCGCGAGCTGCGCTGGTCGGTAGTGCTGGTCTGTGACGCCGGTACTTCTGCCTTCTCTAACACCTGTCTCTCCGTGACGCGGTGACCGGAGCGGTGAGATGTGAGCGCACGGCCCTCCGTCCTCAGTCGGCGAGCGGCCGTGACGCGGTGACCAGAGCGGTAAGATGTTAGCACTCGGCCCTCCGTCCTCAGTCGGCGAGCGGCCGTGACGCGGTGACCGGAGCGGTGAGATGTGAGCGCACGGCCCTCCGTCCTCAGTCGGCGAGCGGCCGTGACGCAGTGACCGGAGCGGTGAGATGTGTGCACACGGCCCTCCGTCCTCAGCCAGCGAGCGGCCGTGAAGCGGTGACCGGAGCGGTGAGGTGTTAGCACACGGCCCTCCGTCCTCAGTCGGCGAGCGGACGAGACTGAGGCTGCCGGGCTGACCTCCGCTGAACACCAGGAGAGATTCGCCACCGCCGCCACCGCCGCCGGGAGAGCGCTGCAGGATTTCCGCCACTCCTTTTCATGACGCCGGCTCTGTGTGGACAGGGCAGATGGCGGCGGGCGGACGCCGTGGGTGTCACGGAGCGCTGTGTACCTATGCTAATGCCGACCGCGACTGCCGTGACGGCCGTGACGGCGGTGACGGTGGTGACAGCGGTGGAAAGGCCCAGCCGGCGGCTGCCGGGTGACCAGGTCACCTAGCGAGGTCTGAGGACTGAGGACGACCAGCGAGGTCTGAGGACTGAGGTCACCCAGCGAGGTCTGAGGACTGAGGACGACCAGCGAGGTCTGAGGACTGAGGTCACCCAGCGAGGTTTGAGGACTGAGGACGACCAGCGAGGTCTGATGACGGCCCTGAGACGTGCCACAGACACGGAGACGAGACGAGGAGACGGGACGAGGAGACGGGACGAGGAGACGAGACGAGGATACGAGACGAGGAGACGGGACGAGGAGACGGGACGATGATACGGGATGAGGAGACGAGACGAGGAGACGAGGAGACGAGACGAGGAGACGAGACGAGGAGACGAGACGAGGAGACGAGACGAGGAGACGAGACGAGGAGACGAGACGAGGAGACGAGACGAGGAGACGGGACGATGATACGGGATGAGGAGACGAGACGAGGAGACGAGGAGACGAGACGAGGAGACGAGACGAGGAGACGAGACGAGGAAACGAGACGAGGAGACGAGACGAGGAGACGGGACGAGTAGACGAGACGAGGAGACGGGACGGGAGACGGGACGGGAGACGGGACGGGAGACGGGACGGGAGACGGGACGGGAGACGGGACGAGGAGACGGGACGAGGAGACGAGACGAGGAGACGAGACGAGGAGACGGGACAAGGAGACGGGACGGGGAGACGAGACGATGATACGGGACGATGATACGGGACGAGAAGACGGGACGAGAGACGGGACGGGAGACGGGACGAGGAGACGGGACGGGGAGACGGGACGGGAGACGGGACGGGAGACGGGACGGGAGACGGGACGGGAGACGGGACGGGAGACGAGACGGGGGACGGGAGACGGGACGGGAGACGGGACGGGAGACGGGACGGGAGACGGGACGGGAGACGGGACGGGAGACGGGACGGGAGACGGGACGGGAGACGGGACGGGAGACGGGACGGGAGACGGGACGGGAGACGGGACGGGAGACAGGATGGGAGACGGGATACGGGACGGGAGACGGGACGGGAGACGGGACGGGAGACGGGACGGGAGACGGGACGGGAGACGGGACGGGAGACGGGACGGGAGACGGGACGGGAGACGGGACGGGAGACGGGACAGGAGACGGGACGAGGAGACGAGACGAGGAGACGAGACGAGGAGACGAGACGAGGAGACGGGACAAGGAGACGGGACGGGGAGACGAGACGATGATACGGGACGATGATACGGGACGAGAAGACGGGACGAGAGACGGGACGGGAGACTGGACGAGGAGACGGGACGGGGAGACGGGACGGGAGACGGGACGGGAGACGGGACGGGAGACGGGACGGGAGACGGGACGGGAGACGGGACGGGAGACGGGACGGGAGACGGGACGGGGGACGGGGGACGGGAGACGGGACGGGAGACGGGATACGGGACGGGAGACGGGACGGGAGACGGGACGGGAGACGGGACGGGAGACGGGACGGGAGACGGGACGGGAGACGGGACGGGAGACGGGACGGGAGACGTGAGACGGGACGGGAGACGGGACGGTACCAACAATTAACAAACGAGAACACGGCTAGGGGAATCGTCTAGCAGAGGTATACAGCCCGGAGACACGCCTGTGTAGAGCTTGACAGAACACTCCAACCAGCGCAGCAGTGTGCCCGGTGCAGCAGTTCAGCATCAGGACAAAGCAAATCGGCCATGATTCATGTCACTGGCGTCTCTAAACATTGCCAAGACACTTCAGTTTGCCTTGCTAGACTGGTGGCAGCGGAGCGTGGGTCGACATGATGAGGCACCCTGTGTGCTGTGTGGTTGCCAGCAGCGGGGAGAGTGGAGAGTACAGACTACGTGTACACACTATGGAACGGACAGATCGAACAGACGGGGAGAGTAGATCGGTCGGGCAGAGAGGTCGAGCTAAGAGGTCGAGCAAGGAGGTCTAGTAGACAGGTCGAACAAGCAGGTCGAGCAGACAGGTCGAGCAGACAGGTCGAGCAGACAGGTCGAGCAGACAGGTCGAGCAGACAGGTCGAGCTAAGAGGTCGAGCAAGGAGGTCTAGTAGACAGGTCGAACAAGCAGGTCGAGTAGACAGGTCGAGCAGACAGGTCGAGCAGACAGGTCGAGCTAAGAGGTCGAGCAAGGAGGTCTAGTAGACAGGTCGAACAAGCAGGTCGAGCAGACAGGTCGAGCAGACAGGTCGAGCAGACAGGTCGAGCTAAGAGGTCGAGCAAGGAGGTCTAGAAGATAGGTCGAACAAGCAGGTCGAGCAGACAGGTCGAGCAGACAGGTCGAGCAGACAGGTCGAGCAAACAGATCGAGCTAAGAGGTCGAGCAAGGAGGTCCAGTAGACAGGTCGAACAAGCAGGTCGAGCAGACAGGTCGAGCTAAGAGGTCGAGCAAGGAGGTCTAGTAGACAGGTCGAACAAGCAGGTCGAGCAGACAGGTCGAGCAGACAGGTCGAGCAGACAGGTCGAGCAGACAGGTCGAGCAGACAGGTCGAGCTAAGAGGTCGAGCAAGGAGGTCTAGTAGACAGGTCGAACAAGCAGGTCGAGTAGACAGGTCGAGCAGACAGGTCGAGCAGACAGGTCGAGCTAAGAGGTCGAGCAAGGAGGTCTAGTAGACAGGTCGAACAAGCAGGTCGAGCAGACAGGTCGAGCAGACAGGTCGAGCAGACAGGTCGAGCTAAGAGGTCGAGCAAGGAGGTCTAGAAGATAGGTCGAACAAGCAGGTCGAGCAGACAGGTCGAGCAGACAGGTCGAGCAAACAGATCGAGCTAAGAGGTCGAGCAAGGAGGTCCAGTAGACAGGTCGAACAAGCAGGTCGAGCAGACAGGTCGAGCTAAGAGGTCGAGCAAGGAGGTCTAGTAGACAGGTCGAACAAGCAGGTCGAGCAGACAGGTCGAGCAGACAGGTCGAGCAGACAGGTCGAGCAGACAGGTCGAGCAGACAGGTCGAGCTAAGAGGTCGATCAAGGAGGTCTAGTAGACAGGTCGAACAAGCAGGTCGAGCAGACAGGTCGAGCAGACAGGTCGAGCAGACAGGTCGAGCTAAGAGGTCGAGCAAGGAGGTCTAGTAGACAGGTCGAACAAGCAGGTCGAGCAGACAGGTCGAGCAGACAGGTCGAGCTAAGAGGTCGAGCAAGGAGGTCTAGTAGACAGGTCGAACAAGCAGGTCGAGCAGACAGGTCGAGCAGACAGGTCGAGCAAACAGATCGAGCTAAGAGGTCGAGCAAGGAGGTCCAGTAGACAGGTCGAACAAGCAGGTCGAGCAGACAGGTCGAGCAGACGGGTCGAGCAGACAGGTCGAGCTAAGAGGTCGAGCAAGGAGGTCTAGTAGACAGGTCGAACAAGCAGGTCGAGCAGACAGGTCGAGCAGACAGGTCGAGCAGACAGGTCGAGCAAACAGATCGAGCTAAGAGGTCGAGCAAGGAGGTCCAGTAGACAGGTCGAACAAGCAGGTCGAGCAGACAGGTCGAGCAGACGGGTCGAGCAGACAGGTCGAGCTAAGAGGTCGAGCAAGGAGGTCTAGTAGACAGGTCGAACAAGCAGGTCGAGCAGACAGGTCGAGCAGACAGGTCGAGCAGACAGGTCGAGCAAACAGGTCGAGCAGACAGGTCGAGCAGACAGGTCGAGCTAAGAGGTCGAGCAAGGAGGTCTAGTAGACAGATCGAGCAGTCAGGTCGAGCAGACAGGTCGAGCAGACAGGTCGAGCAGACAGGTCGAGCAGACAGGTCGAGCAGACAGGTCGAGCAGTCAGGTCGAGCAGACAGGTCACGTGAGGTAAGTACGGCCTCCTGAGTACGTGAGGTAAGTACGGCCTCCTGAGTACGTGAGGTAAGTACGGCCTCCTGAGTACGTGAGGTAAGTACGGCCTCCTGAGTACGTGAGGTAAGTACGGCCTCCTGAGTACGTGAGGTAAGTACGGCCTCCTGAGTACGTGAGGTAAGTACGGCCTCCTGAGTACGTGAGGTAAGTGCGGTCTCCTTAGTACGTGAGGTAAGTACGGCCTCCTGAGTACGTGAGGTAAGTACGGCCTCCTGAGTACGTGAGGTAAGTACGGCCTCCTGAGTACGTGAGATAAGTACGGCCTCCTGAGTACGTGGGGTAAGTACGGCCTCCTGAGTACGTGAGGTAAGTACGGCCTCCTTAGTACGTGAGGTAAGTACGGCCTCCTGAGTACGTGGGGTAAGTACGGGCTCCTGAGTACGTGAGGTAAGTACGGCCTCCTGAGTACGTGAGGTAAGTACGGCCTCCTGAGTACGTGAGGTAAGTACGGCCTCCTGAGTAGGTGAGGTAAGTACGGCCTCCTGAGTAGGTGAGGTAAGTACGGCCTCCTGAGTACGTGAGGTAAGTACGGCCTCCTGAGTACGTGAGGTAAGTACGGCCTCCTGAGTACGTGAGGTAAGTACGGCCTCCTGAGTACGTGAGGTAAGTACGGCCTCCTTAGTACGTGAGGTAAGTACGGCCTCCTGAGTACGTGGGGTAAGTACGGGCTCCTGAGTACGTGAGGTAAGTACGGCCTCCTGAGTACGTGAGGTAAGTACGGCCTCCTGAGTACGTGAGGTAAGTACGGCCTCCTGAGTAGGTGAGGTAAGTACGGCCTCCTGAGTAGGTGAGGTAAGTACGGCCTCCTGAGTACGTGAGGTAAGTACGGCCTCCTGAGTACGTGAGGTAAGTACGGCCTCCTGAGTACGTGAGGTAAGTACGGCCTCCTGAGTACGTGAGGTAAGTACGGCCTCCTGAGTACGTTACTCACGGCATTTGGTAAGACTGAGCCCTGGTGCAGCGTCGACCAGCAGAGAGGAAGGCGGCCTCGGCTGGCTTCCATATACGTCTCTCTAACGCACAACTTAGCACGCACCAGCCCAGTGGCATCGCCACAACATTTTAAGTGTGGGGGCAGCCATAGGTTGGTGGGGGGGGGGGGGGGGGGCAGCCACACAAGAATAATGCTAAAATTCTGCGAATCTGGGAAGAGGGGGGCATACTCCGGCCGGAGCGATCCCTCCGTGGCGATGCCCCTGCACCAGCCACCCGTGACTCTATAGTCGCAGGCAGCTAACCGTCAGCAGCGCCACCCAGCCGGCGGCGACGGCCAATGAAACTAGAGCTTCGTCCGACAGGTGACTCTCAGGTCGAGTTCGTCTTCCGGTGGTTGGGAAGACCAATGTAGGTGGACAGTGTGGCGTTCCGAGGTGATGTAAAATATGACTCATGGTGTTATTACAGTGTAGCGATCATAATTATTTCATTTGTGATGTGTGAGCCACAGGCACACCATTTTCCGGAAAATTATTGGTATAGCTATCTTATTATTGTCATGGCTTGTAATCCTATTCATGCTATGCAAGCCAGCTTATGTCAACATTTTACGGCTTTGATGGACTCAGTCCCTATAAGACCTGTAGAAAATGACTCCCATGCCGATGAAAGCTACTGGACGAACCACACAACTAGCGTGCGTCAGACGTCTCCCTGACCGACTCGGCCCTCTGCTCGACCTGACTGCCCGACCTGACCGACTAGGCCCACTGCTCGACCTGTCTGCCCGACGTGACTGCTCGACCTGTCTGCTCGACCTGACCGACTCGGCCCTCTGCTCGACCTGTCTACCCGATCTGACTGATCGACCTGTCTGCCCGACGTGACTGCTCGGCCCTCTGCTCGACCTGTCTGCCCGATCTGACTGATCGACCTGTCTGCCCGACGTGACTGCTCCGCCCTCTGCTCGACCTGTCTGCCCGATCTGACTGATCGACCTGTCTGCCCGACGTGACTGCTCGGCCCTCTGCTCGACCTGTCTGCCCTATCTGACTGCTCGATCTGACCGACTAGGCCCACTGCTCGACCTGTCTGTCCGATCTCACTGATCGACCAACTTACTCGACCTGTCTGCTCGACCTGACCGACTCGGCCCTCTGCTCGACCTGTCTGCCCGATCTGACTGATCGACCTGTCTGCCCGACGTGACTGCTCGGCCCTCTGCTCGACCTGTCTGCCCGACGTGACTGCTCGGCCCTCTGCTCGACCTGTCTGCCCGATCTGACTGATCGACCTGTCTGCCCGACGTGATTGCTCGGCCCTCTGCTCGACCTGTCTGCCCTATCTGACTGATCGACCTGTCTGCCCGACGTGACTGCTCGGCCCTCTGCTCGACCTGTCTGCCCTATCTGACTGATCGACCTGTCTGCCCGACGTGACTGCTCGGCCCTCTGCTCGACCTGTCTGCCCTATCTGACTGATCGACCTGTCTGTTCGACCTGTCTGTTCGACCTCTCTGCCAGCATGACTGCTCGACCTCTCTGCTCGACTCAGGAGGCCGTACTTACCTCACGTACTCAGGAGACCGCACTTACCTCACGTACTCAGGAGGCCGTACTTACCTCACGTACTCAGGAGACCGCACTTACCTCACGTACTCAGGAGGCCGTACTTACCTCACGTACCCAGGAGGCCGTACTTACCTCACGTACTCAGAAGGCCGTACTTACCTCACGTACCCAGGATGCCGTACTTACCTCACGTACTCAGGAGGCCGTACTTACCTCACGTACTCAGGAGGCCGTACTTACCTCACGTACTCAGGAGGCCGTACTTACCTCACGTACCCAGGAGGTCGTACTTACCTCATGTACTAAGGAGACCGCACTTACCTCACGTACTCAGGAGGCCGTACTTACCTCACGTACTCAGGAGGCCGTACTTACCTCACGTACTCAGGAGGCCGTACTTACCTCACGCACTCAGGAGGCCGTACTTACCTCACGTACTCAGGAGGCCGTACTTACCTCACGTACTCAGGAGGCCGTACTTACCTCACGTACTCAGGAGGCCGTACTTACCTCACCTACTCAGGAGGCCGTACTTACCTCACGTACTTAGGAGGCCGTACTTACCTCACGTACTCAGGAGGCCGTACTTACCTCACGTACTCAGGAGGTCGTACTTACCTCACGTACCCAGGAGGTCGTACTTACCTCACGTACTCAGGAGGCCGTACTTACCTCACGTACTCAGGAGGCCGTACTTACCTCACGTACTCAGGAGGCCGTACTTACCTCACGTACTCAGGAGGCCGTACTTACCTCACGTACTTAGGAGGCCGTACTTACCTCACGTATTCAGGAGGCCGTACTTACCTCTACCTGACGTACTCAGGAGGCCGTACTTACCTCACGTACTCAGGAGGCCGTACTTACCTCACGTACTCAGGAGGCCGTACTTACCTCACGTACTCAGGAGGCCGTACTTACCTCACGTACTCAGGAGGTCGTACTTACCTCACGTACCCAGGAGGTCGTACTTACCTCACGTACTCAGGAGGCCGTACTTACCTCACGTACTCAGGAGGCCGTACTTACCTCACGTACTCAGGAGGCCGTACTTACCTCACGTACTCAGGAGGCCGTACTTACCTCACGTACCCAGGAGGTCGTACTTACCTCACGTACTCAGGAGGCCGTACTTACCTCACGTACTCAGGAGGCCGTACTTACCTCACGTACCCAGGATGCCGTACTTACCTCACGTACTCAGGAGGCCGTACTTACCTCACGTACTAAGGAGGCCGTACTTACCTCACGTACTCAGGAGGCCGTACTTACCTCACGTACTCAGGAGGCCGTACTTACCTCACGTACTCAGGAGGCCGTACTTACCTCAAGTACCCAGGATGCCGTACTTACCTCACGTACTCAGGAGGCCGTACTTACCTCACGTACCCAGGATGCCGTACTTACCTCACGTACTCAGGAGGCCGTACTTACCTCACGTACCCAGGAGGCTGTACTTACCTCACGTACTCAGGAGGCCGTACTTACCTCACGTACCCAGGATGCCGTACTTACCTCACGTACTCAGGAGGCCGTACTTACCTCACGTACCCAGGATGCCGTACTTACCTCACGTACTCAGGAGGCCGTACTTACCTCACGTACCCAGGAGGCCGTACTTACCTCACGTACTCAGGAGGCCGTACTTACCTCAAGCCGGAACCACAGCATTCGGTACGGCGTATCGCGGTGTCGATGCCAGTCGGGGGAGCGTTAGATCGCAGATCTCCAGGTCCCCCGTTCGATCCTCGTTTAAACATTTTTGCGGGCCGTCGCACTAGCATGCCGTTCGACGGCATTGTCAACATTGCGTGCGATCCCGACACCTGGTAAGATTGGGCCCAGGTGCCCGTTCTGTAGGAGGCTGGCGGAGGGAGCCGTACGACGGCATTGTCAACATTGCGTACAATCCCGACACCTGATAAGATTGGGCCCAGGTGCCCGTTCTGCAGGAGGCTGGCGGGGGTACGGACGGAGGGCCGCTTCATCAGGATCTGCCGTGCAGGATCTGAGGAGGCCACTGAGCCACTCTGAGACTGAGACCATCTGAGACACTCTGACGGAGACCATCTGAGACACTCTGAGACTGAGACCATCTGAGACACTCTGAGACTGAGACCATCTGAGACACTCTGACTGAGACCATCTGAGACATTCTGACTGAGACCATCTGAGACACTCTGAGACTGAGACCATCTGAGACACTCTGACTGAGACCATCTGAGACACTCTGAGACTGGGACCACCTGAGACACTCTGAGACTGAGACCATCTGAGACACTCTGAGACTGAGACCATCTGAGACACTCTGAGACTGAGACCATCTGAGACACTCTGAGACTGGGACCACTGAGACCTCTGACTGAGACCATCTGAGACACTCTGAGACTGAGACCATCTGAGACACTCTGAGACTGAGACCATCTGAGACACTCTGAGACTGAGACCATCTGAGACACGCCAGCCAACAGCGGGGCGTCGGTGCCCGGGCAGGCCGGCCGGCTCATCATCATCATCTCATCATGACGATTGCACTCTAACTCGATCATCTCATCGATCATCATCATCATCATCATCATCATCATCATCATCATCATCATCATCATCATCATCATCATCATCATCATCATCATCATCATCATCATCATCATCATCATCATCATCATCATCATCATCATCATCATCATCATCATCATCATCATCATCATCATCATCATCATCATCATCATCATCATCATCATCATCATCATCATCATCATCATCATCATCATCATCATCATCATCATCATCATCATCATCATCATCATCATCATCATCATCATCATCATCATCATCATCATCATCATCATCATCATCATCATCATCATCATCATCATCATCATCATCATCATCATCATCATCATCATCATCATCATCATCATCATCATCATCATCATCATCATCATCATCATCATCATCATCATCATCATCATCATCATCATCATCATCATCATCATCATCATCATCATCATCATCATCATCATCATCATCATCATCATCATCATCATCATCATCATCATCATCATCATCATCATCATCATCATCATCATCATCATCATCATCATCATCATCATCATCATCATCATCATCATCATCATCATCATCATCATCATCATCATCATCATCATCATCATCATCATCATCATCATCATCATCATCATCATCATCATCATCATCATCATCATCATCATTCATCATCATCATCATCATCATCATCATCATCATCATCATCATCATCATCATCATCATCATCATCATCATCATCATCATCATCATCATCATCATCATCATCATCATCATCATCATCATCATCATCATCATCATCATCATCATCATCATCATCATCATCATCATCATCATC
>JAXIVJ010006220.1:65000-68314 GCA_036785665.1 Chirona hameri
ATGCAGTATCTGACGTGCGGGAGGACCAGCGCAGTGACCAGTGTGGTGATGATGCCATCAGGTAAGAGGTGGCGCGCATGGGAGAGGCCGGCCAAGATGCCTATGCAGCTGCGGCTGACGTGGGACACATGAGCGTCCCACGACAGTGTTTGATCAAAAGTGATGCCCAGATTTTTGACTTCCTTCACGGGTTGGAGGGCTGCGTCACGGAAGGTGACCTGAAAATGTGGCAGATTGCGCAAATTTTGGCGGCTACCGAAAGCGATGAGCTGAGTTTTTGCCGTGTTTACTTTGAGGCCGTTCGCGCGAAACCAAGAATCCAGTGTGACGAGAGTTAGCTCCAGGCGGGAGATGAGCGCTGGTAGGTCGCCCCTTTTTGCCGGTGATAAGCACCTGGGTATCGTCCGCGTACTGCACCACGCCGCCTTCAGAAAGCGACGCCATGTCGTTAGCAAAGATGCTGAACAACAAAGGCCCCAGGGCCGACCCCTGAAAAACGCCCATGGTGTTAGCGAGTGGTCGAGAGGTCACGGCGCCTGATGACACACTTTGGGTGTGTCCGTGGAGGTAAGAATGGAACCATGTGGTGTCAACTCCATGCTGCTGCAATCTGTTCAGGAGTAGGTCGTGGTCGATGACGTCAAAAGCTTTACTTAGGTCGAGGAGGCAAAGTAGTGATATCTCCCCGCTATCGGTGGCGGAAAGCATGCGATCGGTGATGGACAGTAGCGCGGTTTCTGTGGAGTGATGGGGTCGGAAACCGTGCTGGGAAGGAGAGAGGAGATGATTGTCGGATAGGTAGGAGTAGAGCTGCTTCTGCACCACCCGCTCTACCACTTTGGAGATGACAGGTATGATTGAGATTGGACGGAAGTTTGATGGGTCAGATGGGTCGCCAGACTTGTGGATCGGGTGAATGATGGAATGTTTCCAGGAGTCGGGGAATTCGGCCAGGGTAAGTGAGGAGTTGACGATGTGAAGGATGACTTCACCGATAGCAGGGAGGACGGCTTTGATGACTCGGATACAGATTCCGTCCGCACCGCGTGCTGGAGAGTTACGCATGGTGGCGATGGTTCGAGTAAGTGAGACTAGGTCAATAGGGGATAAGAATAATGTGCAGCACCGACTCGCGGAAGGCGGCAGGCAGGGGCCGGGGCCGCGCCACCAGCGGCTATTTCTGCCGCAACTCGGGGACCCACAGACACAAAAAAACGCGTTCAGGTCTTCGTCAGGTACCTGTGGCTGAACCTTTTGCGCCGCCTTTTTGTCGCCTATGACGGCTCGCATGTTCCGCCAGACTGTGTGCGCGCCTTGCTCGCGTATGCGCTGGCCTATTGCTAAACGTGTGTCCCGGCGAATGGCGGACCGGACGGCTCGATTGAGTTCTCGGTACTCAGGGGACCCTCTGCCTGCCTGGCGCAGGGTTGCGCGGCGCTGGGCCATGAGCGACCGAGTCTGGTCGGAGACTGGAGGCGCGGTGGGGTTGCGAATCCTGACATCCCGCAGCGGGGCGTGTGCGTCGAGAATCGGTAGAAAATTTGACATGAAGGAGCACCACTTGTCGGCAACGGTCGTAGAGATAAAAACTCCCCCCCAATCAGCGGTTTGTAGGTCGCGAAGAAAGGCACCACCATCGATGCGGTTGAGACAGCGAGAGCGGGTGACGGTCGGTTTACGGCGAACACGGGGAATGTTCATGCTGACACGGATAAAGTTATGGGGGCTATAATTACAGTGAGCGGTGCGGCAGTCTAAAACAATGTCACGGCGCTGAACGATACAAACATCCAGTAGAGAGCCTGAGGCGTACGTGGAGGATGTCACCGATTGAAAAAGCGAGTAATCGTGGAGAAACTCCTCTAAGCGCCTACGGCCAGGGTCGTGACCAGCCTTCAAAAGGTCACAGTTCAGGTCACCGCAAATCACCGTGGACGCGGTCGGGCACTTCGCTAAAACCTGCTGCAGCTGGCGCTCCAAGTCGTCAAAGTCCGCCTGCAGCGCCGTGACCGTGTGTCGAGGTGGGCGGTAGACACTACCGATCACGAGTTGGCGTCCTCGTCACTTCGCTAAAACCTGCTGCAGCTGGCGCTCCAAGTCGTCAAAGTCCGCCTGCAGCGCCGTGACCGTGTGTCGAGGTGGGCGGTAGACACTACCGATCACGAGTTGGCGTCCTCGTTCCTGCTTGATGACGGCCCCAGAGGGACTCGAGCTTGCTGTCTGGGCTCTTATCGGTGGTGAGCTTGAGCGGAGATGCCGTGATGGTGTGTTTGGTGGCCAGAGCAACTCCCACCGTACCCGCGGTTGTCGGGGCGGTCAGCACGGTGGAGGGTGTAGCCTGGGATGACTAGCAGTCTGGTTGGAGTGCTGGGCCGGAGCCACGTCTCGGAGATTGCGATGGTATCGTAATCCAGACGATACAGGTCGTTGGCTAGGTCAAGGAGCTTGGGGCTTCAGTGATTGGACGTTGATGGAGCCGATGCGGATGCTGTTACAGGTGTTGATGCGGGTGCCGTTGCCAGTGTTGCCCGCCTCCTCTCCCCCTCCGTCCACGCGCCCCACCCGGCGCTGCGGCCGTCGGCCACCGCTGCGCGGCTGCGCTCTCGGCGTGCCGTCCCGACCCGGCCGGGCCGGGCTGACGTCACCGGTAGGCGGGGCCGCGCCACTGGCGGGAGGGGTCGGGCTGCTTGAGGGAGGGGAGTCTCGTCGGTCGACTGTGACACCGAGCGGGGTGGTGACGTCACCGCCCGGGGCGGGGCAAGGCGAGAGGCTGCTGACGCGGCTCAGGTTGCAGTTGAAAAAACCTCTGGTGCGGCTCAGGTTCGGCGGGCCGGCCAGGGGGGGCCGCAGCCGCCGCGAATGTGAGCTCCGGCCGGGGCTCGCGGGCCGAACGCAGTGGGCCGGCAGGTCGTACCGGGCGCCTGGTGTTCGCTTCGGTTAAGAGCCGCGAGTGATGATGCTGGTGACGAAGCTGGCGATGATGACACGCGGGGTCGACGGGGGTAGGAGACCCGCGTTGCAGATCAGCACTAGCACCCGGTCAACAGAGAGTAGGTGAGTAGACGTGCCATGTCGAGGTGGCATAACGGCTGACATTCCGGCTGCACGATATTGCCCACGGAATTTATTTTGTATACATATATACACATATACACACACACACATATATATATATATAATATATATATATATATATATATATATATAATATATATATATATATATATATATATATATAAGTATATATATAGTATATATATATATATATATATATATATATATATTATATATATATATATATATAAATAATATAT